>WEKX01018710.1:0-14945 GCA_013390025.1 Pitta sordida | reverse complement strand
GGCCTGGCTGAGGGTTTGTTGCTGACCAAACACGCATTTCTCGGGACACTGTTGATCCCTATCTGCTCCCCGTCCGGCTGCCTTCACACCCAGGCCTGCAAAATGGCTACAGCTGCTCCACCTCCCCCGTCTACTTGCTATTTATTTATCTATCTATCTATCTAAAATATTTGGCTCGTTTTAACCAAACAGGGAGCCCAGAGCAGGAAGCGGAGGCACAGCTGCGCTCCCGGCAGCGGAGCGGCGACGGGCCGAGCCCCGGGCCCCGCCTGGCCCCAGNTTGGGATGGGTTGGGATGGGCGCTTCTCCCCTCCCCATCCACGGGGCTGCTCCCGGTCCCGGAGAGACCCACGCGCGTCAGGGCGAGGCTGGAGGGGGAAGGTCGTGTTTTCCTGGACCCCCTGGTCGGAATTTTCCCTTCCTGCTCCGCCGGCCAGTGAGGCTGCCCGAAATCTCGGGAAGCTCGGGCGGTGGGAAACGGGAATTGCTGCTTCTGCTGGAAGCACCCAAAGCGAAGGATGGTTTGGGAAACGTGGCGTGGAAAGAGGGAATCGTAGTGTACCAGTGGCTGTTTGCTTCCCGAGTTATTTTTGGCGATGGCTTTGCTGTGGTGGATTTTTTTAACTGTCTGTGGGAAGGCGGGTTTACATCGCGCTCCTCCAAGCCTTGATGCCCTCCATTGGCTGAGGAAGGCTGTAAACCCAGTGCTTAGGCAAATACTGATCCAGCTGGTAAATTCTTCTTCCCTTGTTCCTAAAGGCAACATCACAGAAACACGTAATCTGCATCTTTTTCATCTTGCTTCGTGAGATTTGGCTGTTGTCTGGTTGAGGCCTTCCTTGGAAGGGGCTGACTTCCCCTGGGGATTGAGGTCTGGTGTGTCTGTAAGGCACTTTGTGTAATGCAGGACGACAGCTGTGACGCAAGTGCATCAAAACTTTTGAATATAGGCTTAGTCATATGTTTGGGTGGCTTTTCCCCACTTTCCAGAGAAACTGTGTTACATAGGCCAGAAGATGAACCTGGCACCTCCTGGGCTCTCCAGCTGCCATGGGGCAGAATGGGGAGGTCGAGATGGAGGCAGCATCATAGGGGTGTTGTGCTCAGGTCTGTTAACAGGACTGGGGAGCGTTGTCCTGGCACCCTGGGCTGCCTGGTGCCACAGAAGACTGAGTGTCATGGGGTGTAGAGGGGCTGTGGCTCCTGCACGGTGAGTCAGAGGACTGCTCTTGTTTACAGTCATCACTTTGCTTCTGCCGGCCTCACAGGAGCCAGTGCCTGCTTCAGCCATGCCTGACTCCAATCCCGGGCATAGAAGTGGATCTCAGTAAGGCTGATGTTTCCAAACCACTTAGATGAAGAGGAGGGACCTTGACTGAGCTCTTGAAATGCAGTGATCGGCCATTCCTTACCTGTGGCTGAACTAAAACCCCTGCACTGCTCCTTGGGTCATTCTTGTGCTGAGGTCTCGTGTGAGCAGGGATTTGTTGTCCTCACTTCTCCTTGTCAACACCTGCTAGCCTGGCTCATTATTGGCTCTGTAGCAGGTCCCATGGTGCTTGTGTGGCTCTCTGGAGAGTAAGGAGGGAAAAAAAAAAGTTAATACTGAAGAAACTTGAACAGTCTTTAAGAATTAAATGCTTTATATTGTCAAATGTCAAAGAGCAGCTACTTCATATGAGGCAAAAACATACTCAACCAAGTACAGCTTGGAATGGTCCTGTACAGGGTGAATTGATTTTGTAGTGCTATGCAAAGAGCTGAAGATGGGACTGAATAAATATCCGTTGTGAGACTCCTGGGGCTCATCCAGTGTGTTGCGGAGCAGTTTGCAAAGTTTCCAGTAAGTTTGCTTAATGTGGCCTTACTCAGTTGTGAGGCACTCCCATAATTATGGCTGCAATTAAAAGCAATAACATCCATTTACATAAGATGCCAGTCCTTTTAAATCAATGCATCATCTAATGAGAGCGTTAGTGTGTAGGGATAGTTACGTAGGATGAGGACCCAAAGCTGAAAGCATTTTGGTGAGGATTTTGTTTCAGAACTTTTTGAGGTCATTTAAAGGAAGGATCTGCTATGAAACAGGACATTTTGTTATGAAAATATACTGATTCATAAATATAACTCTTACCAGTAGTAGGATGTTGTTAATTAAGTGATTGTAACACTTATTTTTTGGGGGGTGTCATCCATCTAATGTAGAAAAAAAAATCAGCCTGGTTACACCAGTATTTTTCTCAATTTGATTGCGTCAATGTTCCTTCTGCTCTTATGAGTAAGTGATTTGGTAAATCCAGCCTGTGGATGGTATTTAATTGCTGATGAAGCACTACAGATGTGTTTTGAATTGCTCACTGAACTTGCATGCCTTGCTTGGGGTTTAACCTCTGCGTATGATGTCTACAGATTTTTCTTTGAGATAAATATAAATATTAGACTTTAAGTGTTGGGAGACATCATGTACTTGGGGAATGCCTCCGCTTTCTTCTGAAAGAAATTACCTGCTGGAGTGTTCCCACCTTCCCACATATTTTGTTTTTCTCTTTTTTTGTTTGTTTTAATTTACTGAAGGATATGGTGTAAGCTTGTGTCCTCACACCCTGGGTGGGGCAGCTTCTTGGGAAGAATCACAGGGCCAGCGTAGTAGGGTAAAAATTCTCAAAATACAACTGAGGAGGCACCAGCCATGAGACTGAGAAGTGCAGGGTTCCTTGGGTTTCCCCCAGAAGCCATTTTTTCGCATTTTAAGTGAAATAATTAGCCTGTTTGCCTTTTCTCACAGGCACAGCACTTGCCTTGCGGTCTCTGAGACTGTAAGAGGTTAAGTAATTAAATTGTATAAGGGAGTAAAAGGGAATAATGAACTCCCCAGACTGTCTAGCTGGGCTCTCCAATGGCTAAAATTAAGTAATTTAGGTTGGTTCCTGATTTTACTTGGTTTTTATCAGGCCCTTAAAGTGAGGATACGGGCGAGAGTCCCACGCTACTTCACGCAGGTTGTTATTTCCAGAGTGGGTTGACTTCAGGCGTGATTTGGTCCTGCAGAGGGGCAGTGTCTGGGGAGCGCTGGCCTGGAGCACTCCCAGCAAGGTACCACGTGGGGCCAGGCTGGTTAATAACCAGGCTTGTTCTTGGGTGCCTGCCAAAACCTGGCCCTAAATATTGTAATCACATGCTAATTATGAATACTAATCTCCAGACATATTTAATGTGTTACCTGGCGAAGTACTGACCTTGTAGCTGTCGGGTGGTGCAGTGTGCACTGTGTCAAGTAAAATCATACCGTGGGTTGGGTTGGAAGGGACCTAAAAGATCATCTCACTGCAACCTCCCTGTCATGGACCTGGCCTGGCTACTCTGAGCCCCATCCTGGAGCCCTTCCAGGGATGGCACATCCACTGCCTGTCTGGCCAACCTGTGCCCGGGACTCACTGCTCTCATGGAGAAGAATTTCTTCCTAATATCCAATCTAACCCTGCCCTCAGTCAGTTCAAACCCATTCCCCTTGTCCTGTCACTGTGACCTTGTGAAAAAGTCCCTCTCCAGCTCTCTCATATTCACTTTACGTACTGGAAGGGCCTGTAATGTCTTCCAGAGCCTTCTGTAATGTCTCCCAGAGCCTTCTCTTCTCCAAAATCACTGTTATGTGATGGGCCTGTGAATGTATGTTCACATAAAGAGAAGAAATACTTGAGAGTTTTATATAAAATGTATAAACTTGCCTGTGCTGTGGTAACGGTGAAGTTCCAAGTTTCTTTAGGATTGTGTTTTGTCTATGTCAAACTTACCTCTCATTTGAGATGCTGTTGGATGGGGGGGGCTCTTCTGGGTTTTGATGTCTGTGACGTCTATGGATCTGAAGTAATGCACTGGAGTTAATCCTGAAGTCTTTAAGCATGTAGCTGTCATGAATAAAAATGATGAGTCTCTTAATTGCAACTGACTTTTATCCATGTGATGGATAAAAAGGATATTTTGCAATGTTTTATTAATAAAATATGATGGATATGTCATGAGTGTTCTTGTGGAAATAATATGCACTTTACAGCCCTGAATTCTATGTTTTACTGTAAATTCAGCACTCAGATACAGTATCTGCATTGCCTTCATGGAGTTAATTTCCGGATGATTCAGTATGTTGCTATCTTGTTTACAGGCCATGGATGAGCAGAAAAAGGTAGGAAAGGGTAAAAAAAAGGCAAGTAAAAGGGTTTTAAGTTCTTGCTTCCCCTTTTCACTCTGAAATTGAGCTGCAGTTGACCTAACTCATTCCTGAATAGATTTGTCTGGAGTTTTTTCCCAGATTTTCTTTTTCTGCATAGTGCCCTGTCTTTGCGTTGAGCTAGCTTCACACATGTTGTCTTGGCACCGGGAATTGCCAGGAGAGCTGTGGAATCCAGGCTCCCTGGCAGCTGTTCTCTAAACAACAGTTATAACACACCCCGCCAGCCACGAATCTGTTGTGGGGTTGGTACATGTCACTAGGAGAGATACCTAAAAATCACTTAGACGTGCTATTTCTGCCTTGCTCAGGAAAGCCACTTGTGGTGTTGCATCTTTGGGAGTGGGTTCACGTGTGAGTGGTTTTGCTATGCGCAGACAGCAGCAGACTCTGTGAGTTGGCTTAGTATGTGCTGGCACTGCAGAGGCTCAGTTTGATCCTGCATATGTTTTGGGTGCCTAAATGGGAAGGTTTCCCCAAGCAGCAAGAAATCCTTGTGTCTAGATTGGGTACAGTTTGCCAGTGGATAATTTAAATGGAAAGATACAAGGGACAAAATGTTTTTGATGGTTTATTTATAGCTTAAAGCTTCAATATGACTACACACCCTCCTTTTGACATAAGCTAATCAAGAAGCACAACAAACATGAGCTGTTTAATGCGTCCGAAATTGCCTCTGACCAATGATCACTGCCACAACAATATTTGGATTTAAGGCTGGCTTTACGTTCCTTTAAAGTTTTCTCCTATGGTCTTATATCCCTGGGAATCTAATTGATGTCAACAAACAATACTTGAGAACCCTGTGGATAATCTTGAGCACAGAGCTGTGCAGAATTTACCTTCTGCATTAAGGA
Source organism: Pitta sordida (assembly GCA_013390025.1). NCBI lineage: Eukaryota > Metazoa > Chordata > Aves > Passeriformes > Pittidae > Pitta > Pitta sordida. The sequence goes on along the minus strand of WEKX01018710.1, from coordinate 9,863 downwards.
AGGGGAAAAAAAAATAAAAAAGCTTTGTAGTTTTTTCTGCTACCAGTGTGAAACTGGTTTCCCCAAAACACTGAGGAGATTTCAAGGGTTCGTGACCCCTTGCAATTAAAAAATATCAGATGGCTTGTGAGGAGCGAAGGAGGAGGGGGAACAGTCCTTGCTGTGGAGGAAGCAAGTGGTCCTGTTAGAGCTAAATTAGTTACTCACTCATTTTTGGTAGGAGGTTGATCTAGCAGCTGCTTTCCCCCCCTACCTCCTGAGAAATGCCCCATTTGTTGATTAGAATAGGGGAGCTTAAAAATCTGAGCAGTTCTGGAAGAGATTTGTCACATGGATTTATATACTGGGGTTGTAATGGATTTTTCTTGCCCAGGCTGGGCCAGTTCAAAGGATTTCTGCTTGTCTGGTGTCAGCCTCATGTCAGGTAGGACAGGTCAAAGCACTGCGTGCACTGGGAACACTGGCAGGGCAGCTCTTCTGTTTCTGAGACCTCTGTCGTGTGTGAAATAAGGTTCAGATCAGTCAGTGAGTTCAGATCTCCTTGGTGGTGAGGGAGGGACCCGGGGAGGGCACAGGCCAACCCATGGCGTGGACAGCTGGTGTTTCAAGCCTGGACAGCTGGTGTTTCGCTGGAGGTGGCAAGTGTGAGGGCCAGTGTCCTCATTTGGTTCTGATTCTTTTGTTTTCTGTTTTTATATCCATGACAGGTCTTGTTTCAATTTGTGTTTAAATTTTTGAATGTGTTTCTACACGTTCTGGTATCAAAGGCTGTCCCTTATCCCTTCTGTTGTATGTGATGGAGTATGGCCTTCTGAGCACCTCAATAATTTTTGTAATGTGCATGTTCGCTAGGGACATCTGTGCTGAAACAAAGTTATTTTTTCAAAACATGAAGAGAATTCTGGTGGAGTGATTTTTTTTTTTTCTAAATAGAAGGTTTCTTTACCAGTATTATCCTGCAAACTCTCACTTAATGAATGTTTCCCCTTGCAGGAGTTTCTTTTTGTAGCATTTGTGCTGTTTAGCCTGTCTGCACTGCATAAATTTGAACACTTTGACTGTTGTAATTTTATTATCCTTATTAAGGTTCCTCATTTGCATATTGATCCTATTAGTCTTGGGAAGCTGATAAGCCATCTAACTGTATTTGCAAAGTACACAGAAAATGAGAAAAGTGCCCTGGAGGCTCTGAAAACTGAGATTCACTGTGATTTGGATCTCTGTTTGTCTGGCCTGTGAGTTTTTTTCTCCCTTCAGTTCTATGTTTTAGACTACTTGGAATCATTGCACTTTGCCAATTAAGATTAATTTTGTTTTAATTATAAATCCTGTCATCAGCAGCTTCTGAGAAGCTTTGTTCTAGTTTGCTTGTATTTTTGTTTGGATGAATATGCTCCTTTTTCATAAGCTTAAGAATATTTCTAGTGACAGCTGGGGTCACATATGCTGTGAATTTTTTTCCTCCTTGTGTCAGTGTCAGTTTTCCATGCCGCCTTTCCAGAGGGATTTTTTCTTTACTTACAGAAAACCTGCTTTTCTGTCTCCATTGCCTACAGGGCACCACGAAACCAAGTACTATAACTGTAAAGGACTTTGGGCCTGTTACTCTTGCTTCTGTTGCCGTGGGCTTTTTCCTTAATGACCTGCATGTCCCATATGGTTATGGAGGCTGGAGCACTATCATCTGTTGGACTTTTAAGTTCTGTCCCACTTTTTTCCCTTTGTTCTAGCTCCGAGCCAAGTCTGGTCCCTCTTACGTGAAGTTATACCACCTCTCCCTCGGCCTCTCCTGTTCTGAGGCCATTTTGTGTGCTTCTCTCTGGTTACGTGCTATTTATGTCCCTGAAGTGTTTGATGACCCCTGTTTTGTTCTTGTTCCCTGCGATCTCTCTGCGGAGTCACGCTGCTTCTAACAAATTGTTGTTCTTTCTTCCGTGATACTCTTCCCCCACTCCTGGTCTGGCGTTTCCTCCTCCTCCCACAGTTTGACCTTGCCTTACTCTTGTCTCCCTGTGCCCTTTTTCAGGCGTTCACATGGCTTCAACTTCTATTATGTGCTGATGACTCACAGATGCACTCTACACCTCTGAGGGTTTGTCACCCAGCCCAGCGGCTGTTTTCCTCCTTGCCTTTTTCTCTTTGATTTCTCCATCAATCATTCAATATTTCCCTCCCCAAACCCCGGGTGGCGCTTCCTAAGCTCTCTTATCTCTTGTGTTTTAAAGTACTGCCAACTGATAGGTAGCTCTGTCCCAAAGCCTTCATGATTTTTTGGAAATTAATTAGGTTTACTTTGTGCATTTGAATCGCATGCAAATTTGTGTACTCCTTATTGTCAATGTATTTCTCCTTTTTCATCTCATCAGGCAACTTCCCTAGTGCATGTAGTAAGTCTTTACAGATGTTTTTCTTCAAAGTGGCTCTCTTGAAGAAAGTCAGTTGATAGCATTTGGTTTTAAAGATGGTGTAAAGTGTTTTAGTTTCACTCTGAGAAAGGTAGCTGCCCTTATTTTGTCTTTTTTTTAATTACTATTTAGCAGCATAGATCTAGCTGTTATGAGCAAGTGCAATTCAAAGCATCCTAGCTGATTGACAGGAGAAAGGATATGTATACATCATAAATGTTAAGATATCTAATATTAAAGTAGCTGAGCATAATTCATAAGCCTGTCAACCTGGATATGGGTTGTCTGTTTTACTTAAAATTGTCAGTCCTTTCCTTGTGCTTCTTTCAACTACACTCCTACTCGTAATAGCAAACCCAAACTCAGAACTGGGGAGATTTTCTAATATGGTTTTGTATTAGAAAAGGAATAGAGCACTTGGAGTTGACAGAGACACTTTCAGGCTGCTTAGCAGAGATTGCTTATAAGCAGGTTCCAGACACACGACGACAACTGTCCTAGTGGATGCAGTATGTCTTTGTTTTTCCTTCTCTTTCAAATATTACAGATTTATCAGGGCTTGGTTTTCTGTGGTTATATCATGGATATCAGGTACCTCAATTGGACTTGCTGCTGCATCAGCCTTCCATGGAAGAGGGGAGTGTATCAGGGCACAGCCGTCCAGAGGTTGTGCAGGGCTGAACGTGCTGTTGCTGTAGTGACAATGTCAGATCCTGCCAGAACAATGTGTAGGAATGTCTGTCCTCAGTACACTTGCCATCTTGGAAATTTGGTATTTTCAGTTAACCTCTAGACCTGTGAATGTAAATAGGCAATTTGTGCAAATGCTGTGTGTTTTGATGTCCTCTTTCTGCACTTCTTAGAAGCGCATGCCCCCTCATGTAAGTAGTTTGGAGTCCCTGTTGTACAGTAAGAGGATTTATCTACAAAGGGCTTTTTAACACTGGGTTACACTGAGAAAACATGAATAAAGGATGTCCTTTTTCCTTTATGTTGCATCATAACAGGAAGATTAAAACATTTCTCAATTTTGTGATGATGGAAATACATAATTTTAAGCAATACCTGGAAGCCCAACTTTAGAATCTTGCGTATTTTTCAGGGAAATAATTTCAATGTTTTCAGCAGTAAAGGTGGGAGGTGACTGTTTGGAGCGGAGGAGTAAAGATTTGGTGATTTGTACTTCAGGTTTAATGAATACAGTTAATGCAGACCAGCCTTAAATCTGTGCCTCTTGCTACACTTAACACTGGAAACTTCCTTGCATGAGAGCAACCTCGTCTCATTGATGGAGTTTCTCCTACATTTAAAATAGATTAATTACTTCTTCTGAAATGTGATAAACATCTTAACTACATGGCCGTATACTTAGAAATAATAAAAGTGCTCTGAGTGGCCATGTGAGTTAATGAAAACAGTCACAGTTTAGCAAAGTGTGGGGTTTTTTTATTTAATTGAGAGTCCTGTGTCTGTGGATCTCAGTATTTGCTCTGGGATTCTTGTGCAATCCGTGTGTTGGTGAGGTGAAGTTCTGCTGATAACTTGTATCTCCCCAAATAATCTGAGATTGTCTGATAAGTTTTATAGGCCAACAGTACAGCATGCGGGTTCTGTAGAAACCAATCCAAAACTTGATTGGTACAATTCTTACAATAAAACCTTTGTATAGCAGGTGCTTGTTTGCTGATCGTTAGGTTGTCATGGTTTGGAAAACACAGAACTGTGCTGGAACCGAGCCACACATGAGCACTGCTTTGCATGCACGATCGATGACTAGCATGATGTTTCAGCAGATGATGAATAAAATGCAGTAAATGCAAATTATTGTGGGAATTAACTGTCTCTTCAGCCAAATAAGTGTGGTGTGATGCTTCTGAGTGCCTGGACCCTGTCAGACCTTCCCTTGTATAAGATGTGTTGATGACTGTTGGACTAGATGGGAACTTGTTTTCTTGCTAATTTACCTTACACCAATGTTTTTTGTTTCTGTGAGTTATTTTCCTTATCCGTGCTAAGGAATATTTTGTTTCAGCTTAAGGAATCTCTTTATTGTCTGTATTTATAGAGCTTTGTCTGTAGAGTATCTTGGGTGTTGTTTAAATCTATTCCCCAATTAACACTGAAGACATTTCTTGTTCTTAGTAGTAGCTCATTCTCATCTAAAGGATGATGATATATGGGTTTCTTATCAATCTCTTTGAAGGATTGATCTGTAGCCAGGAAGTCCAGTAGTAAAATGAACTCTTATAAAATAACTTCTGAAGGTGTGTATTGCTGCGGGCATATTCATTTTTAGTTCTGAATTCTTAATGGCTTTGCTTGTCTTTGAAGTATCAGTCTACTGCAAGACAGCTGGAACTTTCCCCCTGTAGGCAGTGATAGGAAATAAGATATGGAGAGAATGGTGCCAGTAATACAACTTACTTGTTCAGAAGAAATGGAGTAAGTGCTAGGGTCATGTATCACGAGGTCTGCTCCCTGTGATTTCAGTTGGTTTGGAATCAAGGCCCAAATGGAAGGACCTGTGGCAATGGTGTGGGGAACCTGCTGAACTTGTCATGTGGGATGCTTGGAATTTTTGGGGGCTTAGTGGGGTATTTGTCATTTTTGCTGGTTGACTCCTGGGATATTAGACTTTGGGAAAACAAAAAGGACGATGAGGAGAGAACCATAGGCAGTCTTGGGGCGATGGGAAGCCTTCATTTCAGGAGTTGATGTAACAAACAGGCCTGAGAAACTGAACTGAGAAGGTATGAACCAACGTATGTGACTCTGCTAATACAGTATCATATCTCTCCCTCGATTGCTTATTGTGCTTGCTAAAGTCTTCATGGGCAGGAGCTTACTCTGTTCTCTGTGGGAAGCTGTGTGAGAAGCTTTAAACTCACGAGGGATCTATTCTGCAGGATGACTGTTCCCAAGGCATAGTCTGTGTCATCATCCAGGAGCTCGGGAGCAGCCTGAGGAGAAAGAAGCAGTTTTATATTGCTGCAGCTTCCTTTATCTCTAGATTTCCTTGACAATTGAAGAGCAAGGTTGGGTTAGTACTTGCCTTACAAAGGTCACAACAGAGCAGACTCTCTTCCACAGGGAGGAAAAACCTGCAGGGCTTGATTTCTGCTTCAGAAATATGGGAATTACCTGGGGGAGGGAGCAGTCTGTCCCCTGCTGAGGTGTTAGTGCAAAAAGCAACATGATGGAACAGGCTGAGTGTCCCAGCTGCTCTGCACTAGTTTTGGTCACCATGGTAGAAACGGGGTGCAGCTGCAAGTCTTTAAACCACGTAAGAGCACCTGAACAGGTACTTGGACAAAACCAAAACATCAGCTCCGTACCCCACATCAGGTGTGTGGCGAGAAATCTCTCCCATTCCGCCTGAAACCCAGTTTTGAAAGGTTGGAGTGTTGTTACTTGTGAACAAAAAAGGGTGAAGCATAGCTGTGTGTTTGGTCACTGACTCTTCTCATTGGCTTGCAGTGTTGTAACAGCCTTGTATATATAGATAGCTGTTGCTGCTGTCCTCAGGTGATGCTTCCAGCCGTGTGGATTTTAGCCAATGAAGGACTGCCACAAGCCTGCTGAAGGTATACTTGACATCTCTCTTGATTTTTTTTTTTTTTTGTTCCCGTTAAAAGAGAAAATCAGTTACAAGCTCAGTGGGAATTATCCTCTCTGCTTTCTACAAGCACTGATGTAGTCTGCCAGTTGGCTGCTGGTCGGACCCAGCTAATCCATGTGAAATTGGAGAGTGTTGGCTGGGTATCAGAGCTGGGTATGTAAGATTGTGTGTGTGGCTGAAGGCTCTCCTGGTGTGTGTCTGTATTTCTTGAATAACAGCCACACGTAATGATCTTTGCAAATTGTGTGTTCCTCCTTAAACTGGGCTGGTGCTGTGCTATGTGGCTGAAGATTTTAGAGGAGTAGTTGTAAGCTGGGGGGCACATGGTCTTCTTTCTGCCTTCTTAAGGGAGGGATAAGGAGACTAATCTGATCTCTCCTCCTCCCACTATTGCCATATGTAGAAAATGAAGATACCTGTTTTAAGATGGGATCATTTAAATTCCAGTTTGTCACTTTTAGCTAGAGCAGTCATCTTCCAGTTGCAACGGAGAATATTTGGATTTAGGCTTTCCCCAGCGAATTATTGCCAGTTGTGTGTGTAGAGCCCAGATACTTTTGGTTTTCTCGAAGCAAACAGCTGAGAATGTGGGAATGAAACAATAGAACTCATGTTGTAGTGGAAGGAGAATTGTTTCAGAGAAATTGAAGTATGTACTAGTAGGTTAATGATGAGATATACATAATTTGTTGTTAAGCATCTAGAAAGAAATGGGGATACATATTTAGGTCTGAGTGTGGACTCTCGCCTCCACCCCCCCCAATATTTTTTTCCCATTTGACCGAAAAAGTAACTCAGGATTGATAGATGGACTTTTCTTCCGTGTAGCTTTCGGTAACCCCTGACTGTACCTTGAGTGCTGATGTATTTTACTTCTGTGGGGCTTTCCTGTCTCCTGGCACAGTGACCCCGCTGTCCCTTTGGCTGTTTCTGAAGTGCAACAGGGAATTCTGTACCTCGTTTTTCCAGGTTCTGTCTGGGCGCGGGCCGTCAGCTGCGGGTCGGTGTTCTCACCCCGCGGCACCCGAAGCATCTGCTGAGCCAGCGCCGTGTCCCCCCCCGCCGTGTCCCCCCGCTCCCCCGTCCCGGTGCGCTGCGGAGGACGGTGCAGTTCCCGCGGCAGCCGCCGGGCCGGGAGCGTTCCCGGGATCCCAGGCTGTCCCCGGGCCAACCGCGGCCTCCAGCGGCACCGGAGCTCGGTGTTGGGGAATAGCTGCCGTAACGCTCGGGTTCCGCAGAACCCCCCCCTGCTGATACTGATTCAGCTCTGGCTGTGCCCCGTGTGTCCTTCAGTCGTGTCAGATCCCTCCTGGATCGCTGATCTCTCTCGGATCCTCTGCGCTGCACAAGGGCTTGTGAATGGGCTTTTTGTGAGCGGTGCGGCACAGGCATGGGGACCTGGAAAACTGAAAAGTCGTCTTCCCTTGTTCTAATGTGAGTGGATGTGAGCTGCTGGAATGATGGTGGAGAGATGGGAAGCAGAGATGTTGGGAAGTTTATGGGTGTTTTATGGGTTGGCAGGATATGAAGTGATGTCTGCTAGAGAAATGAGATACACATAAGGGACTTGCACGTATTGTGAAACTTGGATTGTATGGCCACCATATGATACAGTGTATTTACAAATACAAGTAGGATCAAGCAAAAGCCTTGGTTCAGTCTCTTTTATTTCTCCCTGTCTCTAAATAATTAGTGCTTGCTGTAAGCATTAAACTGGGGGTTTTTGTCAGTCACTTGTTTCCAAAGAGCTCAAGCACATTACATATTTCTGTGCAGCAGTTCATTTTCCAAGACTGTCTTTCCCTTTGATATTTTGGCTCTGCAGATGAGCTTTCTCAGGTAAGCTTTCTGCTTGGGATGGCCCTGAGAGCAGAAGGTTTTTGTGTAAAAGCCTTCTCAGGAGTAAAAGCTTGTTCATGTTTTCCCTGTAGTACACTGAGCTGGGGTTCCAGCTCTTCACGTGCAGGTATCAGCTCTACTGCTCGAGACTTTGCGTTAGGACAGTGTCTGATGACTGTGAGATCCTGCAGATGATTATCATTTATTTGGAATCTAATGAACAACATTTTTGTTCTGTCTTTGTTCAGGAATTGCATTGAGTGTCCTTATAAACTGTGTTTTGAAGCAAGACCTCAGGAGTGACACAAGATTTCTGTATTTGCTTTCTCTGTGTTCTTGGTCAAATAGCACATTGCTGCACTGAGGTTATAAAAACAAGCCACAAACCAACTAATCCTTAAATAAGTTTGATCAACAACATAATCACATAAGCTTGTCATCAACCAGGTTGAAATCCATACCTCAGAGAAACAAAGGCTTGTGGGTGTCCATGCAAATCTCTACTAACTCTTGGTGAAGTGTTGTGCAGGTGCCACTGGTTTGAATCTACCTGAGTGAGAAAAGAATTCACTGACAGTGTGCCTAGTGCCTTGAGGATGAGACTTAGAAATGTGGTTGTTCACCCTGCAGACCTCTGACAAATGCTGTTCTGGATGAACATCTTCAGGCAGTGTTCTTGGCTCGAGGCAGGTGTGTGAGCTGTTTCAGTTCTAGTGCAGGGAGTGGATTTGCCAAAAGGAAGTACAAACTTTGTTTCTAGAGACTGGAAGGGTTTCATATATTTTATGTTTCATGTGAAACAGTCCTGACAAGTATGGTCTATAAAGTAGCACTCCTGTTAATGTCTTATTTCTGGTAATATTGCATCTGTTGTGGACTTGCCTGACTTTACTGCAGGCAGTGTTAGGGAAGCTGAATCATCCTGGAGTCGGCGTGCCTTGCTGTGATCAGGAGGGTGAGGCAGGTACTTCCCGACACTGGACTCTACCCTGGAATCTGTCACCTGTTGCAATGTTCTGTGTGCACAGGAGACAGGCTTCTGGGATTAACCTGGGACACAGATTGAACTGTTGCTGCTCACACCACTCTTGGCAGCTGCTGGAAGTAAATACTTAACAGAAGGAACCAAGAAGCTGTCAGTCATTCAAAAACTCCCTCTCTCTGCTCCTAGTGTTTGGACCCTTGGAATGTAACTCCTATAACCCTCTGCCCCTCCCCACTTCAGCTATCAAATCAAAACAAAATCAGGAGTAAAATCTCAAGTGAAAACATAGTGCAGGCACCTACAGTGGAAAACTGTAGTCAGGCTTAGAGAGGAGGAGAAAACTCTGAACAGAGGGAAGGGCAGGTCAAGCAAACATGGTTTTGGAAAAACAGTGCTGACTCTCCTGCGGGTGTCTTGCCAAATGCCTCTGAGAACTGAATTTTTGGTTATATAGAAAAGTGCATTTTAGCTTATAATAGAACAGAAAAAAACTAAAAATAATCCTCAGGTGCTGAGAGTCTGGTTAGTATTAAAAGAGAAGTATGTACTGGCTTTCACTTGTGTTTAGGCCAGTGTCCTAATAATGGAATGATTGATAATGAAAATGCCTATTGCACGGTATTTTCAGAGCATTGCATTTGTCTTCTGTAAAATATATTGAGATGTATGTGACAGTGAAGCGAATGGAACTTTTTTAGGACTTTGTTCACCCCAGTTAATGAACTAGGTTTCCCCCAGCCGATACAGGTGATGTGGGAAGGCAACAGCTGGGTGTTATGTTCAGCCAAACCCCTGCTCTCAATGCAGCACAGGCGCTTTCCAGGGCCATGTGTCAGTAGCTTTTTTCCCCGGTAGCTAAACGGGATGTAAGAAACCTATACGTAGTTTATTTACGTTTTTCTGCATCGCTATTCATTTAGCCTGCATGCCAAAACAGAGTTTAATTGGAAAAACATATCAAGCAGTGCATGACTTAGAACACATTGCGTGCTCCCTGGGCGTTCAATTTTTTTAT
>WEKX01018704.1:0-17607 GCA_013390025.1 Pitta sordida | reverse complement strand
CCAGTCTAAACCTCCCCTGGCGTAGCTTAAAGTTATGTCCTCCTGTTCTGGTGTCTTCAGCCTGAGAGAAGAGGTTCACATTCACCTGGTGGCAATCTCCCTTCAGGTAGTTGTAAACAGCAATGAGGTCACCTCTGAGCCTCCTCTTCTCCAGGCTGAACAACCCCAGTTCCCGCAGTCCCTCCCCATAGGGCTTGTCCTCCAGTCCCTTCACCATCCTTGTCGCCCTTCTCTGGACCCTCTCTAGCAGCTCAACATCCTTCTTAAACTGGGGAGACCAGAACTGGACACAGTACTCAAGACGTGGTCTGACCAGCTCCGAGTACAGGGCAAGGATAGCTTTCCTAGTCCGACTGACCACACTGTTCCTAATACAGGCCAGGATGCCATTGGCCCTGTTAGCCACCTGGGCACACTGCTGGATCATATTAAGTTTTCTGTCAATCATTACTCCTAAATCCCTCTCCTTTTCACCACTCTCCAGCCACTCATTCCCCAGTCGATATCGATGCATGGCGTTGTAATGTCCAAACTGAAGAACCCAGCACTTATTCTTGATAAATTTTATACTAGTTCCTATGACTTTAAAACTCCTTATTCTATTTATTGTGGGCTACCTGTTGGAATCAATGGGGTCTGATGCTCAATAAGCAGTTGAAAATAATCAATTCACATTAGTCTGCATGCACATTATGCCCACGTGATATCTTTCAGTAAAGCATCTACTTATTTTATTTTCCAGTAAAATACTTTTTTAGTTTTGCAATAGGAATGGCCCAACTTGTAATGGAAATTCAACACTGTACTCAACTCAATTTATTGCTTGTGGTTTCAGTTCATTATTAACTTTAACATCCAAGAGCTCACAAATAGTAATTCTTGGTTTACCCCAGCAGAACCAGCAATACAAAAACAAACAAATAAATTAAAACCACAGCTGGGGTCCGCGGGGGAGGGAGGGAAGGGAGGAAGTAGAATAAAACACGCAAACAAAATCCCCAAAACAAAACACCACCTCTCAAAGTATCCACATTTAGTACAGGTTTTATAACACCTTTAACTACATTTTCCTCTTTCAGGAATATAAAGAAAGTTGTCTACCCCCACCTAGTGGGCAACATTTTCAAGGACCCAGGGTAACAGCACTGCCTGCATTTAGCCAAACTGCTATAGTGACTGGTTCTATTATACGTAAATAATTAATACACCTTACAACATCTACGTGAATTAAATAATTGGCACTCATGAGTTCTTCTGACAGTTGTGATGTAACGTGGACTTAAATGGACCTAACAAGCACTACTGCTCATCGCATGCGGTGTTTTAGCTTTGTGAAACTCAATACCTAAAAAACCTGAGGGCTTTCTCCCCAAGGTATTGCACTTCTACAGTCGATAAATACCTATATGTATTTTTCACAAGGTGTGTGATTAAAGTAGGATGGAGGAAAAAAAATCTATAAATAATGCCCTTCAAGAGTTCCTTCCATGTTTCTTCTACCAAAATTCAGCCCCGAATAACAGAATCTATTTTATCTCAGTGACTACATCTCATTTGGTCTGGGGAAGGGATTGAAAAGTCTGCAGTATAAATTAGCCAGGGTTTAGCAGGAGCCTTGCCTATTAAAGTGGTTGCAATATGCATTGTAGAATCATATAGTCAGGAAACTGGAAATATGCAAATCTTTTAATTCCTTATCTTTTATCTCTTCAAGCTGAAGACGAGTTCATCCACTTTGAATACACAGCTTTCAAGGAACTGAGCAGTTCTTATTCTCTTCGAAATAGTAAGAAGCAGAGAAATGGAGGTGATGTTTGCTGATTCTATGTTGCCTTGAGAACACTTGTCAAGCAAGTAAGACTCACAGATTTAGTTTTCTCTTTGTTCACGAGGTGTTTTAAACTCCACTGACAAGGTCACTTGTCTTTCACTTGTTCTCTTCCTGGATTTCTGAATCAAATATTCCTGACTACACAGTGGCACAGCTTCCAAAAGAAGAATGACAAGTACATGGACCACCGCAGAAAATCATGATTATGTTATTAATGACTATGCCTAGAGTACTAAATCAGAGAGAGCCAGGATATGGGGTCTAATACTGGCAATTTGTCTTTTTTGGTGTTCTATCATCAACGTGCTCTCAGCATGGTTTTTTGCTCATACCGACATGCATCATACTAGCCACTTCCTAGGCACAATCCCAGTTTTAGCCAAACAAAGGTTTTTTACACTTGTATTGCACAGTGTGAATGGGACCACTGAGAGATATCACCTTAAGGACCTAAGGTATGGCACACTGCTTACCCCTAGGGTCCCAGTGCATCCTATTTATTTCTTTAGAATAGACGAAGGAGAGGGAAGGTCAGGCCTTTCCAGGTTAAGGAGAACTGAACCAAGCACTATGCTCTCTGCAGTGTGCTCCTACCCCTGAACTATTTTCCGGAAAGGCAGAACTTTACCTGCTTGTGTTCTAAGTGAAAAATGTGACCTGCATATCTGAAAAGAAATGGAAGTTGAAAACCCTAAATCCCAGTTGCACAGAAGCTGCGAAGCAGAGGCTGCAGAACGGCACTATGGATGCACTTCAGTCTTTGATGCTTTTTATTCTTAAATGCTAAGAAAATCATCCCAGAATTCAGCATTCTGTTTAGTTTTCTTTGCCTCAGCCTCTGTAAAATTGTATTCCATTCTGGAGGTAGGAACTACCTATTTCACCAAGCAAATCAGAACCTCTAGTGTCAAACAGAAAAGGAGAGCAGAGATTGTCAGAGACACCCTTCTGAGGGCAATAGAAGGACCTACCTGTCGACCAGACCCATCCCACAGGGAGCTCTGCTGTCTCCCTGGGGCCTGGGTACAGGATATTGCTCAGGGGTTGCCAGAACTAATTTGACCTTCTGATTATTATCCCCTGCTGGTCATCCAAGCCGGAAGTGTTGAGATCAACAAGAAGGGATCCACAGAAATTAGGAAGGAATTTAAGGTGCTTGGTCAATTGATTATTGGGACAGGAATGCAGGTAGTTTTTTGCCCGGTCCCTGTAGTGGCAGGTTTGGAACTCGAGACGAGTAGGAAAATTCTTATTATTAATAAATGGCTCATGGACTGGTGCCACCAGAATATTGGGGTTTATGATCATGGGGCATCCTTCACCAAACCACGTCTGCTAGACTCTGGAGGTCAGAATCTATAAAATAAGGACAAAAGGGTTTTGGCCTGAGAGCTGGCAGAACTCATTGACAGGGCTTTAAACTAGGTTTGAAAGGAGAAGGGGATGCAGCAGTCACTTGGGAGGACACTGAAACTGGTAAAAATGGGTCAAATACAAATTCAGCAACTCAGCTGAAGTGCATGTGTACCAATGCATGCAGCCTGGGTAATAAACAGGAGGAGCTGGAAGTTTTGGTGTATTAGGAGCAATATGAAGTAGTTGCCATCATGGAAACAGAGAGAGTAATTGCATATTGGAATGGGCTGCCCAGGGAGGTGGTGGAGTCGCCATCCCTGGAGGTGTTTAAGAGAAGACTGGACGAGGAGCTTAGTGACATGGTCTAGCTGGGGGGTGTAGGGCTGGATGACCCTGGGCCCCTTCCGGCTCGGAGTGGCCTGCTAGACTGTGAGGGATCTAGGTTGGTGTTACGCTGTGGGATGTGCATTCGGTCTCTGTATGGGTGTTACATGGTGAGTTGGACTAGATGATCCTTATGGGTCCCTTCCAACTCATAATATTCTGTAATTCTGTGATTCTGTGATTCTGTGAAACATGGTCGGATGATGCGCACGATTGGAGTGCTACATTGGCAGGCTACACAATCTTCAGAAGAGATAGGAGAACACATAGAGGTGGGGGGGTGGCCCTATATATTAAGGCAACTCTTGATACCATGAGCTTGACATCAAGGACTATTAAGTTGAGAACCTATGGGTTAAGGTGCTCGGAGTAGCCAATATAACCGAAATCCTGGCAGGAGTATGCTATAGACTGCCTGACCAGGAGGAAGAAGCAAACCTATTGTTCTTTAAGCAACTAAGGATAGCGTCAAGGTCAGCTACCCTCATTCTTACAGGAGACTTCATACTGCGTGATATCTGCTGGGAACTTAACACAGCAGAGAGGAGGCAGTCCAGAAGGTTCCTAGAGATAGCTGATGTTTCTTGATACAGCAGGTGAGTGAGCCTACCAGAGGGGAGGCTGTGCTCGATCTACTGTTTACAAATAGGAAGGATTGGTTGGCAATGTTGTGGTTGGAGGAAATCTGGGTTGCAATGACCATGAGAGTTTTCAATAGACAGTGTTATGAGAAAGGGCACAAACCATACTTCCATTCTGGCAAGTGGGTCCAGGAAGACTGGACATACTTGAAGAATGAGTTCATGAGGGCACAAAGGCAGGCGATCCCAGTGTACCAAAAGACAAGTCAGAGGGGTAGGAGACCAGACTGGATAAGCAAAGAGCTCCTGAAAGAACTAGGGGGAAAAAAGGGATGTACAGCCTTTGGAAAAAGGGGAGGTAAGTCAAGCTGAGTTTAAGGAAGTTGTCAAGTCATGCAGGAGAAAAACTAGAAAGACAAAAGCCCAGATGGAACTCAACATAGCTGTTTCTGCTAAGGACAATAAGAAATGTTTTTATAAATACATCAACAGCAAAACAGGTTGCAACAACCTCCACTCCTTATTGGATGCAAAAGGGAACATAGTAAGTAGCAATGAGGAAAAGGCAGAAATACTTAATACCTTATTTGCCTCTGTTTTTAAATGTAAGACAGACTGCCAGCAGGACAACTGGACTTCTAAACTGGAGGGAGGGGTAGGGATGCAGTATAATCCCCCTGTAATCCAAGAGGAGGTAGTTAGAGACTTGCTAATCATCTTGGATCCCCATAAATCCATGGGACCAGATGGGATCCATCCAAGGGTGATGAAAGAACTAGCAGATGAACTCGCTAAGCCACTCTCCATAATTTACCAACAGTCCTGGCTTACTGGTGATGTACCACAAGACTGGAAATTGGCTAATATGACACCCATCCACAAGAAGCTCAGGAAAGATGATCTGGTTAATTATAGACCTGTCAGCCTCACCTCAGTCCCAGGCAAAGTCATGGAACAGATAATCCTGAATACTATTATGCAGCACCTGCAAAATAACTATGACATTAGAACTAGTCAGCACGGATTTAGGAGAAGTAGGTCTTGCCTGACCAATCTGTTCTCCTTTTTTGAACTGGTGACTTGCCTAGTTAATGACAGAAAGGCCATTGAGGTGGTGTACTTGGATCTTTGCAAAGTCTTTGACACTATTTCCCATGATAAGCTTCAGAATAAACTGTCAGAGTGTGGGCTGGATAGGAGCATTCTGTGTCGGGTTAGGAATTGGTTGGATGGACAAGCACAGAGAGCGTTGGTAAACAGTGCCAAATCTAGATGGTAGCTGGTCACTAGTGGAGTCCCACAGGGATCAGAGCTTGGCCCGGCAATGTTTAATATCTTTATTGATGATATGGACAGGGGAACTGAGTCCACCATTAGCAAGTTTGCGGGTGATACCAAGACAGGGACAAATGTTGAACTTCCAGAGGGTAGAAGGGCCCTTCAGAGAGACCTTGATAGTCTAGAGAAATGGACAAATTCTAATAGTATGAGATTTAACAAGAATAAGTGCCAGGTTCTTCACTTTAGACATAACAATCCCATGCATCACTATCGGCTGGGGGACGAGTGGCTGGNATGCCAGGGGAGGTTTAGACTGAATGTTAGGAAGCGGTTTTTTCACAGAGAGAGTGATCACTCATTGGAATGGTCTGCCCAGGGAGGTGGTGGAGTCGTCATCCCTGGAGGTGCTTAAGAGAAGACTGGATGAGGAGCTCAGTGACATGGTCTAGTTGGTGGGGAGTTAGACTAGATGATCCTGAGGGTCCCTTATAACTCAGAATAACCTGTGAACCTGTAAACAGACACCAAAAAAATGTTGAGCTACAAAATATTGAGGCTTTTTCATATTACCTCTTTTGTCAAACCGCAGACCTCTGATTGAGGCCATGAAATAGTTCCATCAAGTGCTGCCGAGTCCCTTTCCTGTCAAAGGAAAAAGAAAATTTGCCAAGGAAAAGAAATCTTCTTTTAGTTACAATAAAGTATATCTAGATGAATTTGAAGATCCTGCAGTAGGTAGTGAATTAGAAGTCCTCCATTTCACTTTGTCCTTTTAGTCATACAACAGACTGCATTCAAAGAAATAAAATTCTTTTGTAGTGTGGTCTTTAATGAAAGGGAGCTTTGGTTTAAAAAAAAAAATTAAAACTTTTGACCATGGTAATTACTTATTGACCTAACAGTAATTCTTTGAAATAATGGCAAATACTTGTACTGTAATATTCAGTATACCATATAGGATCATGAGATCAAAGTTTGTGAGACTTTGTCTGCATAAGGGCTGATACTGAATGACATTAAATATGGACTTAGCGATTTATTGCATAAGGATGTAACTTAGAGGTTATTAAATTTAACTTACTGAAGATTTTATTTTATTTCCTTAGAAAGAAACAGTGTAATTCTTAAAATCTCAAGATTCAAAGTCCTTTACCTGTCGTATTAAAAAAACCCCAAACCAACAGAAAGAATCATCCACTTTAAAAATTAATAACATGGATGATAAAATACATGTAACTCTTCATACTCATTTGAAAAATTAGTAATACAGGAGTTTCATATAGATAGGTCTTTTCCTGCTCCTCCAGGTTCCTACATTGCTAAAATAATGTCACAACAATCAGCTGCAAGTCCTCTTCTCTTCTGAGTGGAGAAAGGTTAGCTTGATTTTCTACCTAATGAAGACCACTACTGGAAATCTTACTGTAAAAAAAGAGGCCCAAAAAAGTCAAGTGCGTCACTACAGTCCATTAGAGAGGATTATTTTTTCTTCTATAAGTGTGTTATCTTGATATTATAGCTGTTCTGCAGAAGTAAGCAGCGTATTGAGGTAAAAACACATTTAATATAAAGAAGAAAGACAGGGTGTCATGTTATCAGGAATAACATTAGTTACACTACTTGCAAATACAATCATTTAGGTTCCCTGTGCTGCATCTTCTGACCAGTAGAGCCACAGTAACCTGAGGGAAAGATACAACCTTCTCCCATGTACCTCTAAAGAGATGCCAGTGGAAAGAAAACAGGCTTTGACCTAGATGGCTTCCATCAGCAGAACATGAAGTTATGGGCTGTAGGACACTCTTTAGGTTACAAAATGTTCAGGAAGAAGCTGCAGTGTCTCCAAGGACTCTAAAAGTAGAAGATTAGAAAAAGCAGATAAGACAGATGTGTTACTTCAGTTCTGATGGTCTATATCTTATTGCTGATAACTATATAACAAAGAAATTTAGGCACCATCATCAAAATAAATTTAAATAATTTTTGTCATCTTCTGTGTAAATAACACATTTTCAGAACTGAAACTTTTTCTCTCATCGATGAAAAACCTGTTCTCCTTTGGTAAATCTTCAATTTCTGCAAGCAAAGACACAAGGAGAATCTGCTGCACCAGTGGTGCTGGGGATAATGGTGGAGGATGAAGACAAGACAATACTTATCGTGTTTATCTTCATTGTGAGCAGTAACATTGCATCAGAGTAACCTGAAACCTGGATTTCTGTTTGAGCAGATATGAGATCACTTCAAGACAATAATTTTCTGACACTTAGCTGAGTAAATATGCCACATGAACTTAAAAAAATAGACAGAAATTGGACAATTTTCCTGATTGTAATATCTGGAGAAGACACTTCTGGCCTGGTAGGACAAGAGTCCACCAGGATTCTTTTGTCCTGAATGTGTCAAGTATTGTTGGACTTTCTCCCATGATCCTTACTTTATTTTTCCTACTTATTCTTCATATAACTTGCTGATTTTCAGCTCTTGTCAATGGTCATCAATGAATTAACTCACTGACGTTTTTTTCTGCCTTATCCACCTATGTGTTCTGGAAAGACAAGATAAGGTTTATAGGAGTTCTCTCTATTGTCGTTGTACCTCATTTTAACCTGCTCACTGCTTCTAATATCTCTCAATCTTCATAATTACCTTTAAACATTCAGGTTTTCCATAATTCTTTCAATATATACATATCATGGATACTATGTGGTATAGGTGAAGGGGATATGTTAATCTTAGACTACATTAAGGCTAAGATAAGGATTCACAGAATATTATGAGTTGGAAGGGACCTGCAAGGATCATCTAGTCCTATAAAAGAGTGGCCTGCTTCCACATTGTGGCATGGAAGTTGGAACTTAAATCTCTATGCACCAAAATTAAATTTATCCATATGCATTTAACAGTACATATGTCAGNTGCCGGTCCCGTCCTTGGTGAATGCCCCCCCCCACCCCAGTGCTCACCCATCTCAGCAGAGCACAGCCAGTNTAAAAAAAAATCAAGCAAAACATAAACTAAATGGTTATTGCAAAACTAAGCAGCTATTCCCTTATTCATTATGAAGGGAAAGCATATTCAATGGTGGGTGCTCCACACTTCAGAGGCAGAGGAAAAACAGCCCAGCATATATTTCCAATGTTCAATAAGTAATGTATCCCCTCACTCACACATCTTTTCTCAATTTTTTTTTTAATTTTATGCACCTATTGTTTCATCTGTGAGGTGATACAACTCCTTATTTAAGTCACTTATGAATCTTCTCATGAAGACATGTACAGTGAGCCCCCACATATTCACGATCTGGTATTTGCGAGATCCAGTATTTGCGGGTGACTTTTCTGTGAGTTGTGCTACCTCGGTGANCAACTCCCGTGAGGCAGACCAGACCCAACAGCCCGTGAGTAATGGGGGATCACTGTATTTTTATAGTCACAATGAATAAGTATTAGTAGAAGCAGTGATGGGCCCAGAGTTTCTTGGGATGTTTCAAGCAGATTAAGTCATTTTAAAAACATGCTGTTGTAACTAAAGATAGACCACCCACGTCCTGCATTTTCTCTTGACCGTGCTTGCCACCCACCTCTTGCCTGCTGACAAAAAATAAAAAATATTAGTCAGGAAAACAACAGAAACGTGCAGCCAGGGTACAAGTGAACTGAGACACAGGTGAGTGGACACTTCCATGCCTGCTTCAGAGCAGGATTTTGGTAGTTCAATTAAGTTGCTGCAGGTTTTTATATAAAGCTATATGAAGATCAAGACTAAGGAATTTTTAAGGGAGTATTTAATAATTTGAAATGAACAGCTTTTGCAAAATGACCAACGTTTCCCTTCTCATGAAGTTTCCTTCAGTTTTCTGTTCAAAGTCAGAGTCAAGGTCTCCTGTAGGGCCATCAGCCAGTGCCAATGTCACTGTCTCAGCCAGCAGCAGGGCACCCAGGGGGCACTGGGGATGGGGACTGGTCAAGGCCAGACTTGGACATGGATTCTTGAGTGGGCCTAGCTCAGGTGGCCCATGGTCAGGCAGGGCAGGGATGTGGGCAGCTGGAGACAGGTCCTTCTACAGCATGGGAAGGACGGACAGGGACAGCAAGGGCTAGTGGTGGAGTTGGGTCCCCTCATAATCCACAGCTTTGTCTGCAGTAACTGTTCACCGTGTGAAAATGCAGTTTGTGCATTGCAGAAGACGGAGGAGTGGAGGAGCATGAGCAGGTCAGAACTGAAACAATTGTTAAAATATTTTAAGAGCTCATCAATACCTTTTCTGGTTTTTCTCCTTTGGCATTAGGTATAAGGGAGAAAAAAAATTTAGGCAGATCTTTCTGCTTATGGAAATCTTCTGAAAGCTACTCATCCTTGAGCTAAATCCAACTACTTCTAGGCAGATACATCATCAAAAGTCTTATAGGAATGCTTGTGAGCAGCCCTTGTGTAGACTGTCTTTGTAGGTGAGACCACAAGCTTGTGGCACTTGAAACATTTGGGGTCTGACTCGGTGAACCAAGATAAGAAACCTGGTGTAGAACAACAAGGCTGAACATGCACCTCGTCATCCACCCTGGAATTCAGAATCCTTCTGTATATTTCAGACTACCCACCTCCCTCTTCCTTTTCCACAGCAGGAGGTATTTTTTTCCACCTGTTAGCTCAGTCCTACTGGCTTGGGGACACTGCCTGCTGAGGGGTGAACCATCATTATCGGCCACACAGAATTTACTGAATAGACTGATTTTAAAGTAAATGTATGGAATTGTTTGCATGAAAGGAATGTTAGAGAATTTAATTTAAAATGTTAAAGGAGCAGAGGGAGAAATCTACAGCCAGAATTACACTGTAGCTGGATAAGTTTTATTGTCTTCTTTTTTGTCATTTGGAGAGGAATCTCTTCTCTCAGGGTGACGACACCAGAACGAGAGGACATGGCCTTAAGCTACGCCAGGGGAGGTTTAGACTGAATGTTAGGAAGAGGTTTTTCACAGAGAGAGTGATCGCTCATTGGAATGGTCTGCCCAGGGAGGTGGTGGAGGTGTTTAAGAGAAGACTTGATGAGGAGCTCAGTGACATGGTCTAGTTGGTCTAGTTGGTGGGGAGTTGGACTAGAGGATCCTGAGGGTCCCTTCCAACTCGGAATAACCTGTGAACCTGTGAATGAAGAAGGACAAATAAGCAAGAAAAGATGGAGAATCTTTAAATGCCCACCAAGAGGGAAGATGGAAAAGGGAAAGCAAAGAGCAAATAAAGTATTAGGCTATGATTTTCTTCTCTGCTTTTTCTCACAGAAAGAGCCAGATGAGGTAATGTGAAAAGCAGCAGCATCAACTAACCATAAAAGAAAAAGGTCTGGCTGTAGCTTGACCGGAAAATAATGACAGGTGATGTATACAGAGTTTAAGGCACAGAAACAGCAACATCCTGGAGGTCTAATGTGAATTACCACCATGGGGGGAATGACATAGGGGAACATAGCCAAATAAAGAGCATCAAGATTCTCTGGCTGTGTCAACTGCCTTGGAGCTAGTCCAGGAGCCTCCTTGGGGCTCAGTAAGTTCTACTAGTAAACCTTGCTGTGCTTGGACAGGCCAAACAGACTCCCAGGGGTTCCTTGAATATATAAGACATAGAGGGAAAACAGAAGCAATAGACAGCTCATATAAAAGCACAGTCACTGTCAAAACAAAGTATGTATCAGTGTCTCTTTTCTAGATATATTACTCTTATGAGACAGAAACGGGCTGGTATCCCAGTATAGCTAGCACATACAACCAGAGGGTGAAAGACACAAGTTTAGATCTCTTTCTGAATCAAACAAAGGCAGATCACAGAATCAGAGTTGGTCTAGATACCAACACGAAAGCTAAGCACCTGCTTATTAAGCATCATAATGGTTATTTTTCCTGTTAGAGTGGCTTCACTCTTTGAGGTCTGTTTACATATTCTATGAGTCAGGAACTCATGTACTGGACTGTACCTTTGGGGTTTATCTGACACATTGATTAGAAAATGTGTTGGTATCAATCAGGCCTTAGAACTGTCCAATTATTTATATGACAAGAATTAGTTTCCTTCCTCCACTATTCTTCAGGCTTAATCCAGAATTAGAGGACAATTATTGTTGTCAGTATCCCTTCAGCTCTCTTGAAACTACGGAACTGAATTCATGTCTCTCAGTCTTTCGGGAATGCTATAATTCAAGAATAGCTGGATGAAATACCACTCTGGGGTGTGCGTTCGGTCTCTGTACGGGTGTTAGTTGGTGAGTTGGACTAGATGATCCTTGTGGGTCCCTTCCAACTCGTAGTATTCTGTGATTCCGTGAAATATAGTATATTCAATAAATCCACTTTTCTTTACCTTTAGATTTCTTATAAAAGCCCAACACCAAGCATGTTTTTTTCAATTCTGATTGAGCATTACATTCAATAACATGAAAATAAGCCCTGTACATCTCTCTACATGACAAACACAGCTTTTAGGGATATTGGGGGGATGGTGCAAACAAAACAAACAAAAACAAGCAAATGAACAAACACACACACACCCATGTGACAATTGTGTTTTAAATAAAAAATTGTGGGCGTTTAAAAATAACACACTGAATCTGAACAGAATGTAGCAGGGTGTGATATTTTGAATGTGTGCAGGTGTGAATAATTAAAAAAAACATATTTATGTGTCTTTGATTACACAATCATTCTCATAGCTACAAATTATTCTAATCAGCTACACTAAGAGGTGATGGGACCCTTATAAATAGCATATACAGTAGATTTGTATAAACTCTGTGTATCACAGAATCACAGAACTATCTCATCAACTAAACTATGGCACTAAGTGTCACATCCAGTCTCTTTTTAAACACTTCCAGGGACAGTGACTCCACTGCCTCCCTGAGCAGGCCATTCCAATGGCTAATCACTCTTTCTGTGTAGTTTGGGTCCCTTTCTTAGCATGTACATTACTGAACAGTAATAAAGCTTTAGCAATAGCTTTCACTTGTTTTTAGAACTTTTTTTTCTCTCATATTGTAGCCTTCAAAATAACTATTCTTTCAAAGGTGAGTTGTTGTAACATAGTAATTTCTTTCCTTCTTTCCTTCAAACTGATCCAAAAGACAAATTGATATTTTAAATGTCTTAACAACAGTTTAATTATAACAAGCCATGCAATACCTATTATTTCCATAAGCCAAAAATACCCATTCTGAGTGAAGTCCTCTTCTCTTTTCTATTCCTCTAGAAATATGTCTTGGTTTAAGACAAGTAAAGGGTTATTTATCACCCTGCTAGTGACAGGTTTCTGGTCTGATATTACCTCATTCACTATTGCCTGCTGTTCAACCCATAAGCCAATTGCTCACCCAACCCATGATGCGTTTATCCAGCTGTGTGCTGGACATTTTGTCTGGAATGTTCCTTTGAGAGACAACATTGAAAGTTTTACTGAAATTTTAAAAAATCATATTAACTGGCTTCCCTTGGACAACTAGGTCCTTGTCATAATTGGAATTCAGATTTGATAAGCAGGACTTTCTTCTCATGAAGCCAGGCTTGCATGCATGACAGTGTTTTCTTTCAGTTGTTTTTCAGTACTTCCCAGAATAATCTTCTTCATAACTTTATCAGACTCTGAAGTGAGACTAAAAGGTCTGTAGTTTTTGGCGTCCTCCTTCTCGCCCTTCTTGAGAACTGGGAAAATGTTCATCAGCTTCCAATCAGCTGGGACTGCTCCAGAATCCCAAGACTGCTCAAAACTCATCAAGAGTTTATGTAATGACATCAGCCAGCACTTTGACGATTCTGGGATGAATCTCATCAGAATCACAGAATCACAGAATCACAGAATATTATGAGTTGGAAGGGACCCACAAGGATCATCTAGTCCAACTCACCATCTAACACCCGTACAGAGACCGAGAGCACATCCCAGAGCGTAACACCACCTAGATCCCTCACAATCTGGCAGGCCACTCCGAGCCGGAAGGGGTCCAGGGTCATCCAGCCCTACAACCCCCAGCTAGACCATGTCACTAAGCTCCTCGTCCAGTCTTCTCTTAAACACCTCCAGGGATGGCGACTCCACCACCTCCCTGGGCAGCCCATTCCAATATGCAATTACTCTCTCTGTGAAAAACCGCTTCCTAATGTTAAGATTGAACCTCCCCTGGCGTAGGTTGAGGCTGTGCCCTCTCGTTCTGGTGTCATCAGCCTGGAAGAAGAGGTCTACACCCATCTGGCTGCAACCTCCCCGCAGGTAGTTGTAAACAGCAATGAGGTCACCTCTGAGCCTCCTCTTCTCCAGACTGAACAGTCCCAGTTCCTGTAGTCGCTCCTCATAGGGCCTGCCCTCCAGTCCCTTCACCATCCTCGTTGCCCTTCTCTGGACCCTCTCAAGCAGCTCAACATCCCTCTTAAACTGGGGAGCCCAGAACTGCACACAGTACTCAAGATGAGGTCTGACCAGCGCTGTGTACAGGGGAAGGACAACCTCCCTGGACCGACTGACCACACTGTTCCTGATGCAGGCCAGGATGCCATTGGCCTTCTTAGCCACCTGGGCGCACTGCTGGTTCATATTGAGTTTCCTATCGATCAGTACACCTAAGTCTCTCTCCACTTCACTAGTCTCGAGCCACTCCTCCCCCAGCAGGTCCCATAGAATTGTAGGGATCCAGCTGGAGCAGTAGATCCTGCATAATTTCAGGGTCAGCTGGGAGCTGGCTATTCTTGCGGTCATGGTCCTCCTGCTCAGGGCAATGAAGCCCCCTCTGTCTACTGAAGACAGAGGCAAAGAAAGCACTAAATTCATCTGCCTTGTCATTGTCCCTGTTTGTGAGATAACTGTCCTCACCCTATAACAAGCTGATGTTATTTTCAAACTGCCTATTGCCATTAATATATTTTTAAAAGACTTTTTTTATTGTTTCCCACATTTCTGGCCAGCTTCACCTCCAGTTGATATTTGGCCACACAAATTTTCTCCCTACAGTGGCATGCAGTATCTCTGTATTCTTCCCATTCCTCTTGACCTTGCTTCCACTGAGCCGTCCTTTCATCTTCCTTCTTTCCCTTATTTACAGGAGAACATCCCTACTCAGTTAGTCTGGCTTTCTGTCTCACCTGCTTTTACTCACAGAATTCCAGTTTGGGAATTACAGTCACGTCTCAATATCACAGACCCACGGTCTTAATCGGACTCTGTGAAGCCCTGCTTCTACATTGAATGGCAGCTCATTAATATGCAACTTTGCCCCGCACCCTCAGACGATCCCTGGAGCTGTTTTGGCACTGTGCTGCTGTGGTGGCAAAGCAGCGGAGCCCCGGTTGTGCCAGGAGGGGGACGGCAAAGCGGAGCCGCCGCCACCATCGGCGGATTGGCATGGCCACCCGCGCCACTGCCATCACCTGCGCCGCTGCCCCCGCTGCCACCCCCACAGCCACCGCCAGCAGCAGGTTGTGCATGCACAGTTGTGAAAAAGAGTCTCCTTCATCACTAAAACATGACGCTCAGATCTGAAGCCGCAATATGGGGGGCATGAAGTGCAAGAGGGTTGACTGTACCTGTTCCTGTGCCCTTGAGAGATGATGCTTAGAAGCACTGATGGACCCCAGCACCTGCAAAAGCATTTTCCCTTACTAATTCCCTGAGCAGCCTGAAGTTTGCTGAGATAATAATCTGACTAAACTTAGTCACTATCTTTTGTCTCGTTTCCCAAAAAGCTTGCTACTCTGTCCCTTGATGTCAGATTCAGATGTAGAGTAAGGTCAAAAACCAGCTTTGCAATGCTGGTTTCAGAATCCAAATACTAGAAGTATATTGAAGTATAGTGGTTACCCACATTTCTGCAAGTTATACCCATAAAATGTATATGATCTTTTTTTTCTGTCACTGAAAATGCACTGATAATACCCCAACTCTTGCAAATTCCATAATCACAGTTTCTGAACATGACCAGAGAAAAAATTAGAAAATGTTGGAACACTAGTAAGAAGTTATCTAAACAAATACCTTCAGCTGCCACCCCAGTAGGATGTGGGATGTGTAAATTCCAAGCAGATGTCTTGAATCCCCCAGAGTATGTAAAATAGCCTATGTTTAAGCAACCCAGTCTGTCCTCACTAGTTTGAGAATGGTACAGCAACTGCATCAGAAAGCAAACACCAGGACAGTATATTTCCACTAGTTTTATTTTATCCAGAAACCTTTGGCTAGACAATTAAAATTCTAAGTATGTCAGATCCCAATATCTTTCGCTTTCTGGGAAAGTCACACATATAATACGTATGTATATGTACAGTCTTGCCTCCACATTCACGCGTTACAGGTCTTGTGGAGGTCCTGCAAATCCCCCAATCCATGAGCATGAGTATGTATATAGGCCAGATTCATTGCTCCGCCCCCTGCCACCCCGGAGTTCTGGGAGGCAGTCCCCACAGCCTCTTACAGCCCAAGGGAGACAAGGGAAGCATTTCTGAGTCTTCTCTGACCAGAGGGCCCCCCAAAGAATGCCTGGGCTTCCCATCAGCCCTGCTGCCACTTTCACCACTGTTGCCACCAGATCGCTGCCGCTGCGCGTGATCACATTGCTGCCGCAGCGGGAAAGCTCTGCCCAGGGATGCAGCTGGGAAGGGGCTTGGCCCTCCCCACTCACAGTCTGCAGATGCTCCTTGGAAAGGTGCTGGCGGGGACAAATGCTTGAGAGCACCACATGTTGGGAGACTAAGGGGGAGAAGTAGTGGGACATCCTGCTCCTGGCACAAGCGGTGCTGCAGGAGTATACACCACATGTTATAAACCTTCACAGAATCACAGAATCACAGAATATTATGAGTTGGAAGGGACCCACAAGGACCATCTAGTCCAACTCACCATCTAACACCCGTACAGAGACTTCCCCACCATGCAGCCTCTGCAACACTCCTAAGGGAGTGAACTGTAGATGTCCCCAGCAAGCGAGATAGCAATTTAATATACACTGAGAAATATTCTGCAAATCAATGAAGATGTGAATCTGTAGGCACAAATAGGCAAGGTATTACTGCAATTCTAGATATAATATGTATATATAATTATGTAATAGATATATGCTAGATATAATCCATTTCACCAAGAATTAAGCCTGGGATTAAAAAGTCTCCTATTCCTGCTGTGGAAGCTCCACCATAGTTGTGTGAATTAAGTAAATATTTACTTGGTTAAATAAAGGGAAATTTCAGATATTTGCAAGGTATCCTCTCAACCTTTCTTTATGCCAGTGAATATTTAATTTACCTTACAACACACAATGACTCCATGGAAGAGGATGAAGAACATATCACTCACAGCTACAGTAGTTTAGCCCTGAAATGAGTTAAAGCTGAGTCCACATAATTTTCCTAATTTGAAAAGAGGTTCCCTCAGGGAGTATCAAACCAAAAGTGAGACACTTTCTGAAATGTAATTTCTGGAAAATAGTGTCACAGCATTATCTTTTTCTGGGACTGTTTTTTACCCAAGAAGAAATCAACAACATCTACTTGGCGACCAGTTACTAGTGGTGTCCCCCAGGGGTCGGGGTTGGGTCTGGTCCTGTTTAAGATCTTCACAGATCATATTGATGATGGGATTGAGTCCATCATGAGCAAATTTGCAGATAACATTAAACTCGGAGCATGTGTTGGTCTGTTAGTGGGTAGGAGGGCCCTGCAGAGGGACCTGGACAGACTGGAGAGAGGGGCAGACTCCAATAGGATGAGTTTTAACAAGTCTAAATGTCGAGTTCTGCATTTTTGTTATAACAACCCCAAAACAAAGTGTTTTGTTATAACAAGCAGAACTATAGGCTGAGGGTGGAGTGCTTAGAGAGTGGTCAGGCAGAAAAAACCTTGGGGGTATTAGAGAACAACAAACTCAACATGAGCCAGCAGTGTGCCCAGGCACCCAAGAGGTCCAATGGTATCCTGACCTGTATCAAGAATGATGTGGCCAGTAGGTCAAGGGAGGTTATCCTTCCCCTGTACTCGGCACTGGTTAGCCCATACCTTGAGTATTGTACCCAGTTCTGGGCCCCTCAGTTTAAGAAAGATGTTGAGGTGCTGGAAGGAGTCCAGAGAAAGGCAACTAGGTTGTTAAAGGGGCAGGACGATAATCCCTATGAGGAGAGGCTGCAGGAGCTAGGTCTGTTTAGCCTAGAAA
>WEKX01018692.1:14417-24601 GCA_013390025.1 Pitta sordida | reverse complement strand
AAAAGAAGCAGGTGAGAATGAGAAATCTATGCCCATGAACCCTTGCACAGGAAATCTGAGCTCTTCCTATATAATTGCTGAAATGCATAAGTGTGTCATGCCAACTAATGCAATACAAACTAGTATTTAAATCATGGAGATATACTGATTTCCTTCAGGTAAAGATTCCTTCCTGTAATATGTTGACACACTTTGACATGGCCATAGTCTCAGTATATTTTTTGTGCAAATAGAGACACTGCAAACATAATCTTTGAAATATCAATAAAAGAGGAGGACTGAGTTACACAGAAATGCACTCCAATTTGTATCATGCAAGGATCTGACCCAAAGACATTAACAGGAAATTCTTTTGCCATCTGTGAGAAGCTGCTGCAAAAAAAATTGGTTTAGAGATGGACTTTTCTCCTTTTTTTTCTTTGGAAAATGCAGGTTTTGAGTGGCCAGACTTCTCAGTAGACTCAGATGGGACTTGCAGAGGACTGAAACAAAAATGACACAATAATTCATGAGTACTTAAAATACCTCTTTGAGAAAAAGAATTGATAGGTGTGTTCTCAAATGTGGGTTTAGGCCCATGTAAAAAAACCTCAAAGGAATTGTTCCACTTCCACCTGCCAGGACAGCCATCAGAGCCCTGAAACAGTCAAAACTGCCAAGGCTTGAAGTCTTCTTTCACTTAGTACAACTCAGCTCTTGACTGCTGGTGCTATTCCATTTTGTGTGGACAAAATCTTCAACTGAGGAGGAAGCAAACATACTGAAGATTTATACAAGGACCCTGCACACTCTGGGAGCTGGACACTTCACATCACAGTGCTCTTCTGACTTAGATGTCACATTAATTCAGATAAATACTCCTAGGGCAGTTCTGCAACTTGAATACTTCTATGAACTCTCAAGCAATAGGGTAATTTTGTTAGCTCACTGAACTGTGGTCTGAAAGCGACCTCTGTCAGTCTATCTTATGCGTCTGCCTACCTGCTTGTTAATGTCATGATGTTGCAGAACTGACTGTGCCAAAGTCATGTTGGACAGAAACTGCATTGTGACATTCTTCTAACATCTCAGTCATAGACACTTGATAAACAGGGCATCTACTCCCTTGCTATCCTTACCTTACCCTTTGAAAATTTTGCCTCTGACTTCCTTCTTGTTTTGGAGTGGTTTTTTCCCTGTTTACTGTAACCTTTTACCTACCAGAAGACTACTGACTTTCACTTCCTTTGGAATTAAACTTTTTCAGTACAGTCTTTCTTTAATCCATAACTATAACATCTTGATGGATAGAGACTGTCTTTAGAGAGATGATTTTGATACAGAGTTCACCCAAGGTGTGTTCTAGCCACATGGCTTTAGGCAACTTCTGCGAGAAAGTTATCATCTTGTTATGATACGTGGAAGTCCTGTTATGAAATTGATGCTACCATTTCGCTTTTTAAAAAAACTAATTTAGAAAAATCCACATTTTAAATTCAAGTACACAACACCTGCACCCCATTCCATTCCAAGCACTGCTGAAAAAGCTAGCCCATTGTTTCCTGGGGTGAAAATCTTATGTGCTACTTTAGGCAATAACATTCCATGGTCACAGAATCACAGAATATTCTGAGTCGGAAGGGACCAACAAGGATCATCGAGTCCAACTCTTAACACTGTCTCCCTGGCGGGAATCAAACCCGAGATTTGCACTGTTGTTCTAGGAAAAAAACATGCTGTAATCAGCCTGATTGACTGCAGGTTTGGGACACTATTGTTCAGCAACTCTGTTATAAAATATATGGTTTTACAGTCCTATTCATTATATTCAGACACATTAACACCTCTGTAGATTCTGTGGATTTTAAAATGTTCAGGAATAAGTAATTTCAGCTATGAGAGCTAAAATCATTTTAGTCCTTACTTTACAAATTCCTGAAATGTTCCTAAGGATAAAAATTAACCAAACTTAACCTAGTTTTCCAGAAGAAGATTCAAGATGATGGGCTACATCCTTATTTTAATCTGATTCATGGCATAATACTCTTAAATTTAGAAGAAAGACACTTTGAATGAGTCCTGAAAGAGAGATTCAGATATTTTAAACAAGCAGCATTGAAACACTATTTTTCCTTCCATGAAGATTTGACTTTATTATACCAAATGCTAGCGGTTGTCTCACTAGGCAATCTTACACTCTGCATTGATTTCCTAAGAAGTGTTTCAATTTCCTAGTAGTGTAGCTGGCACCAGAGAAAGCTATGCGCTGTATTTTTCCAGTACTTATTATTCTCTCTTCCTATAGGAGCTTTCTTGTTACATTTTTCCCATTGCAGGTTTTGGTTGGTGTCCAGGGTATTGTGATTGGGTTCTACAGAGATTTTTTTCATTGTTCTTTCTCTCCATGCATATTTCATGTGCCCATTACTTTAGGTGCCATAAACACAAATTAAAACCAGCATCATTTATCTCAGAAAGGACCATATTTCTCTACTCATTCATTATTTATATTGCTTCCTTAAGTGGTGGTGTTCTTTGTTTGTCTCTAATAGAGGACAGAAGTTATTTCATAGCCTTTGTTCGTTACTGAGATTGGGCTGATCAGGAACTCTGCTGGACTGTAAAAGCAATGAGGCTCACCTCTGCTGATAGATAAATCCATGAAAAATGTTTTCTGATGAACGACCTGCACCAGACAGCCACAGAAACCACATTAGCCTCACCTCTCAATGTGTGTCATGGTAAGGAGATGATTTGCTTGCTTTGGGCCCATTTGAGCATCGGATATTTAACCTCTGCACCTAGAATGGAGTATGAACTTACATGGTGCATAATCAACCTCCAACTCTTGAGTAGATAAAAAATTGTCTTGTGTAACTACGTCTGGTCTGGTGAATCTCACCTTCTTCTCAGGAACAAGGACATTTAAAAATAACTTGATTTCTCTCTCCTGTTATTACCAGGAAATTTGCAGATTCTGTCTACTCTAATTTTTAGAGTAGACAGATTTTAGATTCTCTCTAATTTTTACAAAGCTTCCTATTTCTATCTTGAACTTACACATTGTCAGATTTGACCCACCTTTGCTTTTTTGGTGCCAACACTATTATTCTCTGATTACGCAGTTCTTTCCACCACAGAGTATTACCAACCTATGTACCTTGAGGGAGCAGCTGCAGAGTCTCGCACATTTTATTTTACTATGCTTAAAATATGTCTTTGTAATTGAGGCAGACAATTCCACAAATCTTTACTACTAGTCATCTGAGGCCTGCAAAAATCATGGAACTAAAATGCCTTTAATTTTCCTGCACAAATGACTGGATTTTTTCCTGCAGTCAAAGCCTCTGTTTTTCACAAAGCTTTTGTTTTTCTGTTTTCAGTCTGTTTCACACAAAGCAGAAAAGACACACATTCCCTTTTAGAGAGCAGACATGAACTTACCTATGTCATGTCACATGAATGAAGACTGAAGCATTAAGAAAAACATTTAATGCTATGAAAAACATAATAAAATTCCAAGACTTGACCACGTCACATTCATTCGCCTTTATTCCAGTAGATCAGAGGGACCAGTAGGTCTATGTTACCATATGATGCAAGGCCATCAGTGAGTTCATCCTAAAGAGGTGCTAGAGGACTCTGACTTGTTACCAGCAGATTCAGTAAAGACACTATATAAATGCAAGATTCCCATTGCATAGGGCATTTAAAGGACACTTCATTTCCTCCTCAACACCTTTAGTGCTATGGATGTCTTGTTGGAGAAGCAACAGCTCAGGTCTACTACATTCAATTCTTGTAATTTTAGTGAGTCTCACAAGAACCTGAGCTTCATTTTGGGAGAAATATGTGGTTTCTGGTGCTGCTCTTGACAGGTAACCTTGAAATGAACCGTCAGCACCAGTTATACTGTACTTCTGGAAAGCTGAAGGAGAATCAGTAAATGCTTTTGCAATGGGTGTTTGCTGTAGACTGGTATGTTTCCTTACTTTATATATGTCACAGCTAAGAGTGGAGAGAGCACAGCATTTCCACTACAGCAGAACAGACTACTTGGGAAGCAGGGAAGGAGACAGGAAGGGGAAGAAGGAGGAAGGAAGGAGGCAGGAAGGTGAGGAAAGACACGAAAGAAATAGGAGCAGTCCATGAGTGGCAGTGTCAGGCAGAATTTAAATACCATGTATAAGTATGTATGTAAGTATGTAAGCCATAAGTATGGCCCTAAAACATCCCATCCATTTCCCTTCCACCATCTATCCTTTCTCTCGATGGACTCTGAAAAACAGAGATGATTGTTACTATACAAACTACAAACATTTTCACCCATTTCCACCCACTTTCTTCCCTCTTTTCAATTTAAGGAGTCGATGATCCTTATGGGTCCCTTCCAACTCAGAATACTCTGTGAGTCCTTCAGACAGAAATCAAAGCTCTAAAAAAATAGAACTCTATCAGAGTAGAAGAACAGTATTTAAAATTAATTAAGAAAACACTATTAGGCATCTTATGAGCCCTGGGTTATGCAGCTCTCAGTATCTTCTGCAGGCAGCAGTACAGCGCAGGCAGATAGGGCTCCTAGCAGGGCAGGAGAGCACTGCCACGAAGTGCAAACCCAAATCCTCCACTTTCCCGTGCCAGGAAAATACTTTTTAAAACTTGATGTTCACGTTCTGTCTTCAGTCTCTCACCTTAATGAAAATGCCAAAAGTCCCACAAGCGGTCAGGATGGGATTTTTTGATTTTGCAGTCTATAATTACACCATCATTTCCTCATTTTTTACTGTGTGAATTATTATTTCAGCCTATTCTTTCGTACATTCTTTTTAATCATCAGTTTTTTAAGTAATTCTGTATAGACAAAAACTGCTAATATCATAGACCTTTTTAACAGCTGGTTATATTAACTGTGTGATGGCAGGGCATGTAGCAATCTATGAAGTTCAGAAGTGAGAAATCTCCCAACGGCACTGAGAAGACAGGGTAGAATATGGCTTCAAGACTTAAAAGGCAAAATTAGGGCCTGCCTACGTGGGGAATATGGCGTCAAGATTTAGAAGACATAATTAGGTCCTGCCTACTTGGGGATGCTGAGGAAAGGTAAGCCAAGCTTATGAGTGGATTTAAATTGGATCAGGTAAACCACATTACACTGCAAAGTGAATTAAAAGAAACAGAATTAAGATATATTTTAATTTTTTTTAAAAAGTCATCTTAGTGATGTAATACAATTTAAGCAACACATTTAAAAAAGAACTTTATTAACTTTCCTACAGGTCCTGTTCGTGCACAGATTAGTTCCAGATCACAATGCAAGTGTAACCAGAAGTGGCTGGAAAATGGTGATATTCCCTCCTATGGTGTTCTCTGGCACTGGCTTGCTGAAATTGATTTTGTTCTGCTCCAAACCTGTGTCAAAGAAAGAAGCCTGGCTCCTGCTTCAGTTATCTGAATGCCAGACAAATAGGCACTGTCTCTGTTTTTTGTTTACTTACCTGCAGAATGGGGATACTGCTGTTCTTTTAAAAGGGTAAATGATGAAGAAAATGCTTATGAATTACTCTTGTCTGTTCAGCACTAAATGGTGTAAGAAAATTAACAGGAAAAACATGCTCAGTTTTCTAAGTAAGGACAGATTTTTATTTTCCTTTCTTCATTGTACTATCAATGTAAGTGCTTGGTATTTAAATGTTTTTATTATCAGTAAAATCAAGGCAACCAAGGAAAACTTCTATAAATATAAAACAGTGCAGAATTTGAGCTCCAGTTACTTTTTCTGAGAATCAGGCACTACACAGGAACTTCAGCTTGACTCTGCTTTGTCATCCTCTCCAAAACCAACCTATACCTCGTTCAGCCCTCAGGATGCCTGCAAAGCTATTCAGAACTGACAGTTTTTTGTGGCTCAGTTTCACATCATAGTTGAAAGATAGAGAAATATAACAAAGGAAACTTTGAAGGTTGTTACTAAATAATTGTATTTTATTCCCAGCTTCATAAGAGCAGAGTGGATTCTACAGTGATAGGCTATCATCTCTTGCTCGGTGATTGGCCGTGCCAAGTCATACTGTTACTTATTTTTAGTAAGTATATTCCCACTAGTGTTCTTCACAATTTGCATACTATACATCAATGAAAATAAAAGTTCTGAAAATATCTTCTCCACTTTTTCCTTCTATTCTCCTACCCCAACACAGGAAAAATTAAATTTAGGGAAGGGAAATCACTAGGAACACAGACAGAGCGGAAACGGAAAAATTGCTTGTTTAATTGAGAGAGAAGCAGCCTGGACTAGTTATATGCCAAAATGGGCAAGGCAGGAGATTTCTCATGGGCTTGCTTTGACATGCCTGCATGTGACTCTGCCATTCACAGTATTTGCTGAACATCTGTGCCTCACTCAGAGCTTGTTAACCATGGCAGCAACCAGTCATGAAGACCATACCAGCATTAATCACAATTAAGTTATTGTGTGCTTCACTGGAGCAACATGGGGCAGGCAATGACAATGCTGTTGGGACTGAGTAGGCACCATGACAAAACTTGGTTTGGGTATCTGAGTGTTCCATCATGGGGAGAGATTGCAAAGGAAAAATAGCTTGAATGCGTTTCCAGAGAAAAAATGCACAAGGCATATGCGTTCAGCTCAAGTCCTCACAAGGGTTTTCAAATTCAGCCAGGATGTTCAGGGTAGGACCTGCAAATAAACGCAGAAAGATAGATCAGTTTCTGACCTTAAACCACTTTCAGAATAAACTTTGGCTGAATTTTAACAGTGAACCTGTTGATACTGGGAAGTGAAGGAGCCCAGTCAGGCAGATCAACTGAGGACATGCTACTCCCACAGACGGTGAAGCACAACAGCCCTGCAAGAGGAAAGTCAGGGTAAAGGACCCATCCCAAAACTGGGATCAAAGGCTGGGCAGTGCTTCTTGCCCCGCTCCAAAGAGTTAGAGAAAAGGACAATACTTCCAGATGTTAGCTTTTGAAAGAAAGTAAAACACAACAAACAACATTGTGCAGCTGCAGGGAAATACCAAACCCCCTTTTTAGTACAAAATTAATGAAGGTCCTGATTAAATGTTTTGGTTTTTTTTTTTTACATATTCCTAGGGCAAAAAATAGTGTAATGGTAAAGCAAAGAAAAAGAGAAAGCCAGTTCACACGGAGCATTTATATTATGTGGGGTGAACCCTCGGAAATGTGCAATAGGAATTCATTGCACTTTGGAAGAGAAGGACTAGATGACTTACCATAACAGTTCTGGAGGTAGATAACAGTCAGAATAAGTCATCTTGAAAATGTAGCAGGGAAGCTTAATGTCACTAAGATTCACAGTAGAAATACCTGTGTTCTGAATGATAATAAGGAAAAGACAAAGAGGTGAATTAAGGACAGAAGGTTGATTTTGCATTTTAATTTCTTTTTTTTTCAGGTTGTATTATAACTTAAACATTCCCAAGAGATGTGACTATTTTGTTGACTGCAAAACTTGTATCTGTTTTCTATTAGCTTTAGTTTTTCTCCTAAGTAGGAGGAGGAAGTATCTTTTAAGAGATTATTAAATCCTAAATGGCTGATGCAGCTTGACAAGCACTTTTATGAGGAAGAATGTCAGAAATAAGCATGTTCAGTGTTTTCACTATGTGGTTATTCATATCACAGTTATTTATTCCGGGAATCATATCTTTCAAACAAAATGGCAATCTTTCTATGAGGATGATTTATTTACCCTGGAGACTAGAAAAGCTCTCAGGGAAATGTATACTTATATATGTCCAAAAAGTGACTTATTTACCCAGTTTCATACATGAAATCTGGAGATTAGATGATTCCCCTGACAAACATCAAGGCCTCCCCTGGAATTTATTTATTCTGATAAGCAAATGTGCATTTCATGCCTGCTTACCTGGCAAAAATAACTGTATTTGCACGATATTTTTAATGACTCTAAAGAGGTGTTTAAACCTCTCTAGCATTTTCAGCCCCTTACTTAAAAAGCAAACAAACACAAAGGCAGTCAAGATGGTCTCTATATAGTAGGATATTCAACTATGCTGGGACTTTGATTCAGGATTGGTGAGCATTTACTTCACTGAGACATATGCTGTCTTCAGACAGGCAGTCATTTTGTCTTCAGTTCGGAGCAGGCAGCAGAGAGTCTACAAAGAAAATGTGCTTCTTAAAAATGTAATTGAATCCTTTCTCATTTAAGGTACTCTGACTGAGAGCACACGGCTACTACTCACGTAAAGGAAAGCAACGTTTCTACTAAAGATAGAGCAGTTTATGTAGGAAGAATGCTATTCCAGGCTGTCTTTTCAAGGTGGCTTGACAAAATTTTGTGAAGTACAGTAACTAGGAGGAAGGGAAAAATCGATGCCTTTGTTTAGCACAGGAAGCCAAATTGCCCCTACAGCCAGAGCTTATATTTTTCCCAAATGATTGTATTTCTCCAGTGGCAAACCCAGAAGTGATTTTTTTCTCCAGCCCTCTAGAATTTAGATGGGCAATGAATGGCGGCAGGGGGTGAATTCAGATAAACCATCTCTTTTTCTCTTCATGTGCAAAGGGGAGGGCGGCAAGGACAGTTCCCAGTGGACAAATGTTCGTACCACTTATATAGTCAAGATATTATCTGGCCAACCCAATGGTTTGAGCACCTCCAGCAGGAAGGTCAGGAGATCCAGAGAAATTGAGTGGAAGAATGGGGACCCTGATTTCAGAGAAAAATGAGATACTATGGTAAGCAGCAACAGGGTGTCAATTTGCATAAGATACTGACAATAACATTGATACAGTCTCTTTCTGGAAATAGCAAACCATTTTTAGAATTCTAAGTGGAAACTATTCATTTTTATTGAGCACATTATAGGATAGTCAGCGTAGAGGCTGGAAACTGAAAGCAGTAGAAGAATCAGGGGAGTACAAAGAGAGCAGACCAAAACCAAAAAGCTAAGTAAAGATGCAAAGGATACACTGCTATCAAATTTTTCACTCAGCAAAGCTTCTCTTTTGGGACCTCTGGAGGGAGAATTTCACACATTGGGAAAACAGAGAGAGAGGTATGGGAAAAGCCAGATTTTCAGATTGAGTTGAAGCACAATGAAAATGGGATAAAATAAAAATAGTTCCATTGGGTTTATGACTACATTAGATGAAAGCTTTACTCCACAAGAGGCACTCCGTGTCCTGTCTAGTGCACCTCCTCACCCAGCAAGCTCTTCCTTTTCTTCTTCTGCCTCCATTTCAGTACGCACCACCACCTTGCAACCATGTGGATGTCCTCTTTCAAACTTCTCACTGCTGGGTGCTCCAGTTTCACCATCACAGTTATACAACCATCATAATTATCATAGTCATCACAGATGTCCAAACACCAAATGTAGAAGAGAAGGAAAGTCTCTATGCTAAATTAAGGGTTTTTTTAATCATGTAATCATAGCATTTTGCTCTTATGAAACATAACACTTCTCATTCAAAGACCTCTGAGCTTCTAGCTGATTACTTAATTAAGTCACAAAATGTTCCTATGATCTAAGAAAGTATTGAAACTAGCGAGTAAACTAGCATAGATGAGTAAAGTCATTAGTCAAGATGACTAACAGATGAGAAATGTACTAATACAGTAATTGCAGTTTAAAAAAAAAATCTTCAAATGGGCTAGCAGAGTGATTTATAGAAAATATTTCCAAGCATCTGCTTCTTTCCTATCCAGCAGAAGCTGTGATAGCTCATGAGGGTCTAAAAATAAGTCTAGGTCTGACTTACCTAGGTACACTGACAGGAACAGAAAACACACTTGAAACAAAAGTGTTTATATGGCATAGGTACACAGGGCTGAACAGACCACCTGGACAATGGTCTGAATTGTCACATCCAGCTGGCAACCAGTCCCTAGTGGAGTCCCACAGGGATCAGTGTTAGGCCCGGCACTGTTCAACATTTTTATTGATGATATGGACGAGGGAATTGAGTCCACTGTTAGCAAGTTTGCAGATGATACCAAGCTGGGGGCAAATGTTGAACTGCCAGAGGGTAGGAGGGCCCTTCAGAGGGACCTTGACAGACTAGAGAAATGGGCAGACTCCAATAATACGAGATTTAACAAGTCTAAGTGCTGGATTCTTCACTTTGGACATATGCAACTGTTTTGGTTTAGGGTTTTTTTGCTGCTCTGGCAGCGAGAGGGTTAACAGCTCAGT
>WEKX01018692.1:0-13835 GCA_013390025.1 Pitta sordida | reverse complement strand
GAAAAAGAACTATGGAGAGCGGTTACGGGAACTGGGGTTGTTCAGCCTGGAGAAGAGGAGGCTCAGAGGTGACCTCATTCCTGTTTACAACTACCTGAGGGGAGGTTGCAGCCAGGCGAGTGTGAATCTCTTCTCTCAGGCTGACAATACCACCACAAGAGGACATGGCCTTAAGCTACACAAGGGGAGGTTTAGACTGGATGTTAGGAAGAGGTTTATCACAGAGAGAGTGATCTCTTAGTGGAATGGTCTGCCCAGGGAGGTGGTGGAGTCACCATCCCTGGAGGTGTTTAAGAAAAGACTCGATGAGGAGGTAAGTGACATGGTCTAGATGGTGGGAGGCTTGGACGGATGGAGTGGGTTGCCCGTGGTTCCACGCTTGTGGGTTCGATCCCTGGGTAGGTGTTTGCTTGGTAGTTGGAGGAGATGATCCTGTGGATCCCTTCCAATTCAGAAAAACCTGTGAACCTGTGAATTGAGTCTAGGCACCTACCTACATGGACAACCACAGAAACTAGGTTTAGCCTAGGAGTCCTACTGACCGTACACTACTCACCATCCGTCTTGAAAGTCAGTTGTCATTTTAGATTCTAGTGGCCCAGAAGTCTCTCCTGAGAGGATTTGACTCATCTCCAATGGATGATCACCTTCCCATATAGGCTTCTTTATCAAATCCACATGGGGAGGGTGCATTTTGACCAAAAGCTTAGTCCCTGCACTCTGTGGCTCACCAGCACCTTCTCCAGAGGTAACAGGAGAGAGTAGCACAGACAGACACCATCATTTATTTCCCCAGTTGAGTAGTGAGGGTACCAGAGGGCTGATGGATGCAGAGTAATGCTTAGGTAAGATTGACAACTATTTCCTTCTGCTTCATACACATAACCAGCACCCACCTGTTTGCCTCCTACCCAGAGATATTTTTGAAAGCTTCTTCTAGCAAATTTCTGCACCAAAATTAAACCCATATAGCAGTCAGCCTTATTGCTGTGTTCCCACGTCAGCTGTGTGTCATGACAACAGATGACAGAAATGCTGATATTCAGGCTAAGGGTGTGTGTTTCTTTTTTTTTTCTGTTTCTTTTTCTTTTCTTTTCTTTTCTTTTCTTTAAATTTTAATAGCTTTAAAAAGATCTCTGAACAAAAGTGCTTGCTCTGTGATGCAGCGCTGAGCTAAGACACACAGGGCAGGTATACCTGCCCACATGCCAACAGGCAAAAATAAGTACAGTAGGTGAAGTTGCCTGTGACTCTGTGAGGGCAGAGGGAGAAACACTTCAAGGAAAAAAGGAGATGACAAGATAAGGGAAAAAGGTGAGGCAGAAGATCTCCCCTTTCCCTGCATTCTGTGGCACTCCAGATCTCCCCTGAGGACCTTCAGCAATGAGGCAGCTCCGAGCCGCACACATGGGTGTGCCTGTACTTCCCTGTGTACTAAAGCAGGTCAAACTCCCCCTCCTTTGGATACTCACAGGTTCACAGGTTATTATGAGTTGGAAGGGACGCACAGGATCATCTACTCCAACTCCCATGCAAATGCCCACTCAGGGATCAGGCCCAGAGGTGTGGAACCACAGGCAACATGCTCCATCCTTCCAAGCCTCCCACCATCTAGACCATGTCACTGAGCTCCTCGTCGAGTCTTCTCTTAAACACCTCCAGGGGTGGTGACTCCACCACCTCCCTGGGCAGACCATTCCACTGAGAGATCACTCTCTCTGACAAACCTCTTCCTAACATCCAGTCTAAACCTCCCNAGTGACCTCCCACTCTCCAGCAGCTCGACATTTGCCCCCAGCTTGGTATCATCCCCAAACTTGCTGATGTTGGACTCAATTCCCTCGTCTATATCATCAATAAAGACGTTGAACAGTGCCGGGCCTAACACTGATCCCTGTGGGACTCCACTGGTGACTGACTGCCAGCTGGATGTGGCACTATTCACCAATACCCTCTGAGCTTGTCCATCCAACCAGTTCCTAACCCAACATAAAATGCTTCTGTCCAGTCCATGGTCTGTGAGTTTCTCCTGAAACTTATTATGGGAAACCATCTCAAAGGCTTTGCTAAGGTCCAAGTACACAACATCCACGGCCTTCTTTTCGTCAACCAGGCAAGTCACCAGATCATAAAAGGAGACGCCTCAGTAGACTCCAGCCTGCTCCACCGGAAAGGCACTCCCTGGCTCACCCCAACCTGCAGAGAAAAAAGGCAATTTCTGATTTCCAGAAGGGAAAGCTTGCTCTGTGGACTTCATCTTATTAATCCCATGAGAGTAAAACCCTGAATGAAAGCCCCCTCACATGAAAAAGTATTAATCCCACAAAATATAATTTATCCCAGGTCAGACTTCAAGATATTTCTATCTCCTCAACAGCTGAACTCAAAATTTGTAATATGCCCTGGTGTTTGGTGTGCATTATTTGTTTGATTTAGTTGTATCTGGGTTTTTTATGCACTGCCAGGTCCTCAAGGAAGAAAAATAAATAAACCCAGTAAAATCAGGGTCCAGTTACTTTAGGATCAGGCTAAGGATCAGGACAAGGGCAGTGTGAAGATCAGAGTGGAGGATTTCTCCAGCTGGAACTGCTGCAGCTCACAGCTCATACCTCAGTAATCGTCATTTTTGTTTCTGCTTTAGAGCACCATAAACGACAGCAAGCAACCCCTGAGCCAAGCAAGAATTTAAATGTGTCTTTCAGGCCTTTCCCATTTAGAAAATGCTTGTGTCTCTGATACTAAGGGCTGCTTCTGAATATAAATGCTTCCTTGAATCAGGACTACACAAGTATCAGAAGCTTAGATCAAGGAGCTGATCTGTCCAAATCATACATTAGAGGCATGATGAAATGCTGCAGATCTTCCCTTTAATGAAACTCAGTTTATGAAAACCCTTTAATAAAGCTAAAGTGAGTATATTTACATTCCCAAAAGAGAAGAGCTCTCTTGAAACAGGAAAAAATTACCGCAATTAATAATATCCTGATATTCTTCATAATGCCAGTAGATTGCAAGTTTTTGTTGAGCTGTTCATCATTTTGAATTTCCATGCCTCTCTTTATTCTTCAATCACATCTACACCCGCTGGGGCACTTTAGGAATTGAAATTCATTGCTGCATATTAAAAATAGCAAATGAATCTCATTATTCCTTTTGTACCTCCCCAGTTTATTCAGTATTCAAAAGAGAAAAATCAATACCATCCTGCTTGAGGAACACAGCTATTTTGGGGGGAGAGGTTTAGCCCTGCTGAAGGTTTTTTGGCTTTACTCTTGAAATTGATGTGCTGCACCAGTATATTTTCTCTCTATGAGTTTTCAGATCATCTGCATTTTTCTGTGCTAATCCCAGATATTTAACATCAACCAAAATAGTATATCCCATTCATATCTTTCTCCAGCATCTCCAGTGTATCTGCATGTTCATAGTCCATTGACAAAAATCTGAGTATTCAAAAATACTCAGAAATTTTTTTCTTCTCAGGGATGTAGATCCGAATAAACACTTAGATTTAAATTTACATACAATCTAAGCTAAACCTGAGGAGCCGAGGTGCTTTGTTGAGCTGAGAGATACATAAGGGATAAAGAAGGAAGAAGAGTTCTCCTATGGCCTCTACCTTCTATTTGGAGCTGGGAGCCATAGACTCAGATGGAATTGTTAGAACTGGTCTCCTTTCTGTTTTAGAAGGGGAATGTGATATTTCCTTTCTTCCATCTTTCAGCACTTTCACAGTTGTCCTCTCTTTTTTAATAGTTGTGACAGAAAATTATTCAGGAAGCTGTGTCTTTTACACCTTATCTTTTTTTTTGTTATTCCCTTTTGTATTTACTGGGGGGGGGTGTCTATCCACTTTGTGTAGTATTTTTGTTCATATGAATGCAAAGCAAGTTCAGTGTTTCAATTATGCTAGGTCTGTGTTAATCTCCACCTCAATTTATTAAAAGATGGATTTTCTACCAAGTACTACTGTTTCCCCAGCCTAGTAACAGAATCCTATTGGTCCTCACGTCCTCAATGTAGGCAATCTTTTGTAGTAGGCAAAACTTTGCTTTAACTCTCCTCTTTTCTCTGACATAATCAGTTTCCTATTTACACTCTACACGTGTATTCTTGTATTACCCAACTGCTACTCATTAGTTTGGGTTATTTGACTTTATTACGCTTGATCCTGAACCATAAGACTTTCCATTTTATGACAGAATTATTTCTAGTGTAACTTTTTTTGCAGTTTTACTATTTGTATTAGTTTTAAGTCAGAACAGAATATACAAAGGGTACAGTTTTTCCTTCTTTCACCATTTCTTCTGGGACTTGTCCCTGAAATGTGGACAGATTTTTCCAGTAAAGCAAAGGAGATGTTTTGCAACAGTTTTCACAATTGTAAGTCTCTGATAAGCTGTTTATCATACATGTGCCCAGTACTACAAGCATTGTGCAAATAGCTTTACTTACAACCAATCTCAATTAAGTTAATATGAATATGTACCTCATTAATCTTCCTGTTTGGGGGAAAATAAGTTTCTCTTTGTTTTTCCCTATATATTTCTCCCTTTAGCAAACTTATTATAAGGAAACCATACTTACAGCGCATCCTGTGATGAAATTTGCAAGGATTTGGGTTTTATTTTTTTGATTTCCACTAACTTATGACTAAGGTAGCTAAGCAATGTGTCTGAACTCTAACTTTAATTAAATGTTTTGAAATTGGAAAAGAGGTGGAGACCTAATATGAACTTGTATTAAATTTATCTTAAGTGCATTTCAGATGCGGTTCCAGACTACATCTTAACCAATGTAGGCAAAGAACAATCATCCTTGAAAGAAAACGTCTTGACTTTTTCTTCCTTAGACAAGTACAAACATTTTCAGTTTGCTTCTGTTCCCTTTTTCTTTCCACTGAGGCAATGTTTGTTCTCTCTATAAAACGGAATGAAACAAGGCTATTATATGAGTCATCAGAAAAGAGCAGCAGCAGTAGATGGTTGCTGATGATGATCAGCCTGAATTGCTTAATGCTCCCTTGCCTACCCCTTAGAGACTTTGGCATCTGGAGGACAACTGGGACTTGTCCGGGCAACAGGCTTGGTGCCCATTAGATAATGAGCAAAACCAGTTTTACCTGAGAACTCTTTGCTTTCCCAAAGTCCAATATTATACACTATTTCTTTAGATGACTGCAAAACATCAAACACTACTAAACAGAAAGTGGAGATGCTCACTTCTAAGTATAATACAGAATACATACCTTTTAGTACAGAATATTCATATATTACAGAATCCCAGAATCACAGAATATTCTGAGTTGGAAGGGACCCACAAGGATCATCGAGTCCAACTCTTAACATTGTCTCCCTGGCGGGAATTGAACCCGGGCCTCCCGCATGCCAGGTGGGGACACTTACCACTGTACTATCGCTAGATGTTAAGGAATACATATCATGCTGCTGCATCAAAATGCTACCTGTTGTCCCTAAGTTGATGGGTCAATCCACTTGTCATCAAGCAGAGTAAGTATCCTTCCTGCCTTCATCTCATCATGAAAGAAAAAGAGACCAGATACATGTGGCTGTAATTCTCATATCGCATTACTATTTTTTGTAGGGAGAAATAGCATAATATCCGAACAGTGATAGGCAAAGAGAACAAGAAAATAAAATTCAATCTCTTTGAGATTTTATTATGCAGACAATCTCTTCTTGTTTCTCTGCAAGACTTCCAATATTGGCATCTGAGTTAGTTAGAACTTCACATCCTTGTGCAGTTGGACATCTGATAACAGCTGGAGCAAAAAGATTGAGGCGCGTGTCATCAACACATACATAAAAAATTAAAAAGCCTAAACAATTCAAAAAAATGGAAGGAAATTACTGAAATTAAAAAGGGTTGAGAAAGGTGTTCCCCCTCTGGAAACAAATGACAATATGAAAGACATTCAGCAGACCTCACTAGCTTACACTACAGAAAGCTTGTCATCCAGGGTGTTCAGATTCTAGAAGTCAGCAATAAATTTTTGCTCATTCTTTAACTTAAAACAAAGGGAAAGATGAATCACAATTCTGAAACATTACTTTTAGGTTCCTAAATAGAAATTAAACACAGTAGTAGAGGCAAATTAACAGCATCTAATGAGTCAGTAATCAGCACNCTAGGGAAGTTATCCTTCCCCTGTACTCGGTGTGTCAGACCACATCTTGAATACTGTGTGCAGTTCTGGTCTCCCCAGTTTAAGAAGGATGTTGAGCTGCTCAAGAGAGAGTCCAGAGAAGGGCGACAAGGATGGTGAAAGGACTGGAGGACAAGCCCTATGGGGAGCGGCTACAGGAACTGGGGTTGTTCAGCCTGGAGAAGAGGAGGCTCAGAGGTGACCTCATTGCTGTCTACAACTACCTGAGG
The DNA here is from genome assembly GCA_013390025.1 of Pitta sordida. Classification (NCBI taxonomy): domain Eukaryota; kingdom Metazoa; phylum Chordata; class Aves; order Passeriformes; family Pittidae; genus Pitta; species Pitta sordida. Next base: position 7,439 of record WEKX01018692.1, on the reverse strand, counting down.
GGAGGTTGTAGTCAGGTGGGTGTAAATCTCTTCTCTCAGGCTGACAACACCAGAACAAGAGGCCTTGCCTTAAGCTATGCCAGGGGAGGTTTAGACTGAATGTTAGGAAGAGGCTTTTCACAGAGAGAGTGATCTCTCAGTGGAATGGTCTGCCCAGGGAGGTGGTGGAGTCACCACCCCTGGAGGTGTTTAAGAGAAGACTCGATGAGGAGGTAAGTGACATGGTCTAGTTGGTGGGGAGTTGGACTAGATGATGCTGTGGGTCCTTTCCAACTCAGAATAACCTGTGAACCTTTAACAGAATATCTCGCGAATCCTGTGAACCTGCGCGGCGCAGGCAGCGGACGCCTCGGCTGCTGGGCGTAGCGTTTCGCCCGCGGATGGGAGTGGGACCGGCGGGAGCCGGTAGGAGCAAAAGCGGTGGCAGCGCGCCCTCTAATGGGGAGCGAGGGCGGCGCCGGGGCCGCTGCGGAGCCCCTCTGCGTGGAACGGGGGTGCTGCTGGTGAGGGTCTCTCCTCCCGCACCCTTCTCTGGCCCTCGCCCTGCCGTCAGGAGACCCACGAGGCCTCACCTCGCCCCAGCCTCTGCCGAGTGGTGCCTGTTTGTCCTCCTGTACTGGGAAGCTGAGAAAGTGCCACTGAACGGGGAGATGTTGCCCCTGTGGTGATCTCCCAGAGATTTTTGGCAGTTTCTCATCTCCTCGAGGAGCCAGGAACATTTTATATTTGCATTTCACTGGTATCCCTCTTGTCTTCACACCCATGTGATCTCATGGGGCAGTGCTTTCTTGGAGCATCACACAGGAGCTGGTGACTTCTACGATGTCCTAATCCATTGGGAGTGTAAGCACAAAAGTCCAGGGCACCACGATACTTGGCAGAACGCAGACAGCAGGGATGGGGTAAATCCATGTGACAGGGATGTTGGCCAAGCACAACGTTTAGCTTTTTTGGAAACCAAGAGATATACTTGGCAAATCCTCCATTGTGAGAGACATAAGTTCCAGTGCAAAGATATCAAGCATAGGGTAAAGGTCTCAGACAGACATTTTAGCAGAAATTTGTAGCTCTGGCAGTCAAAACAATACACTCTGGGAAAATAAAGAGGGGCTCAGAAAGACTGACCCACTAGTGCAGGTTCACATCCATTATCAATGCAGGCACCTAAAGGTGTGGGACTGACTCCATGCCCAGGGTTCAGGAATGCCTTCCACCACTTGTCAGCTTCCCTTAGCCAGTAGGAATGGCTTATCATCCATGCTAGTGGTGCACCAGCATAATTTGCTGGAAGTCCCAAATGCTCATCTCCTAGAAATACAGCAGGCACCGAAAGCATCCTCAGTGGGTTCACCTGTACAGAGAAGAGAGACAAGAGGGAGGTAAGGTGCAAGATCAGGTCTACAGCTCACTGTATGCTGTTGTCTGCAGGGGCTAACAAGGGGGAGGGGAAAGAAAGAGGCTGGTGCCATGCATACCCTCTTCCACTCATCCTCAACCCACAGCTCACATTACAGGAGGGGTCACTTTCTTGCAGGCACCCATAGTCTAGAAAAAGCAGCTTTGACCCCTTTTTGTGGGTAAAAATAGAACAACATGGAGAACTGGAGATGTTTAAGAGATGACTTGATGAGGAGCTCAGTGACATGGTCTAGATGGTGGGAGGTTTGGATGAATGGAGCGTGGTGCCCATGGTTCCATGCTTGTGGGCCTGATCCCTGGGTGGGCGTTCGCTTGGGAATTGGAGTAGATGATCCTGTGGGTCCCTTCCAACTCAGAATAACCTGTGAACATGTGAACTAAGGCTATTATTAATTCCCATCTGTTGAAAGGAGGCTGCAGCTGTTTTGAGATGTTTTTCTGCAAGCTATGCAGATCTGCTCAGAATTTTAATGGTTATTTACCAAACAAAGCATGCCATTGAAAGAGCAAGAAGTTTCCAAGCAAACACAATGTGAACATTTCGGCCTGAAAATAAACCTCTTCTTTACAAACATTTTTCTAGGTGAGAAAATGTCATCTTTTACTTGATTCTTTCACTTTTCAGCTGTTCTTTTTTTAACTCATCCTTTCCCAGCTAAGGAGCATACAGAAGATTAAAAAACATATAGAAGAAACATACCTTGAAATATGCAACGCATTTTTACACATACAAAAAGCCCAGACATTCTGTGTGATCTCTGAGTGTAGCCCCTGCAGTTGTAGTAGTATGTACCAGTAAAACTGGTACCTGACCAAAAAGCCTAGCAAGCCCTGAGGAAAAATAAGCATACAAAAGATAAAAGGAAGGGAAAATGAAAAGGCTTTGTTATATTCTAGGAAATGACAAGAAGTATGTCAGGCTTTTTATCTTACATTTTCTGCAGTGGTCATAACTTCAAGAGGATTGTTATTGCAAAGAAATTAGCATGTGTTTAGCCAAAGTCTCTAGTGCTTTTTATTTATACTAGTGATTAAGTCTCTGCAACCATGCCTGTGCTTTATGGCTGTGTACAACTATAAGCCTTGCTTTTGTGATACTAATATATGCAGTTCGACTGTGTCATATATTGTACATAACTGATAGAAGCACTGGAAAAATGCATCAGATAGGTACAAAAAAACCAAAGATTTTTCACAACAACACATTAGCAATCCAAGCTCTTTTTCTTTCCAGTAGACTTTGAATTGTCTGACGTGCAAAAGGTATTTACAGCTGAAATGGCAGTCCCTGAACACAGTCTAACATTTCTGGTATCACTGCTGTAATTGGGGGATGGGAAAGATCCACTATCACCCTCCACTTAGCCAAGAAGTTACGAGCATCCTGCATTTAGAAAGGACTGTGCCAGAAAAACTGAGAAGAGAGTTAAGTGGCATAGTAAATGGTCACCAGGAAATGACCCGGAAATTAATATAACACTGAGGTAGTGCTAAGGAGAGGGTTGGACAGCCTGCTGCTATTCCATCAAGTCATGCAACTGAAAATATTAGTGGGAAAATTAAACCGTTCATCTTTCACTAAGACAGAAGTGAAAAGCAGTCTGGTCAGTCTGACCTTCTAATCTGAGTTAAGTCAACACATAAACAATAAAAATGGACTAACATTTCAAGAAATTTTTTTCTAACAACTATAGCGGTTCAAGTTACCATGGGGTCTTTTCCTGTAATATGATAGAATCCCACTAAATAGTCATTATTTGACTTCTGGTAATGGAGACACCAAAGCTTTCTGTGCATCACATGTTTCTCTTACAGGGGTCCATAAGGTAGATTAGGCTACTGAGGTTGTTTTCACCCACATACACCTGAATTTTTTCTCTCTTAATAAATGGTAACCTACAATTTCATATAATGGCAGTGCAAAGTGAACTTCTATGTACCGCTAGATAATTCATGGCAACTAGCTTTTAAGATACCAGGTGAATGTGAACAGCTGTAAACTGGTAAATATTAGGAATTATTAAAACCTTTTTTTAAGTCTAACACTGCTCATTCCTTCCAAATAAATTTTTCTGTTTTGAAGTTCAGCATACAGCATAACACAAACAATGACCAAAATAAGTGTTAAAAAAGAAACACAAACAGATGGAAAATCAGTGGAGTGTTAAACACAAAGTACATGACACATCCTAAGTTCAGCAGAGACAGCAAGTGAGTAAGCAAAGGAAGAATCACCTCTCCCTGCCCAGTATTTTCCTTATAAGAGTGTCAGTGCTCTCCCATATTTAAGAAGTGTTATGCAAGATACAGCAATCCAGCCACCCCGAATCTTCTTTATGCATTCTGGCATGCGTGGATACAACCTCAACAAATCTAGGCACTTTGGTTTACTATGATATTATATAAAGAAAAATGCATTAACTGAACATAATTTGATTTAACACACCACGAATTTTACTAATGCACTGTCTGTACAGGTAGATAAATAAATCACAGAATCATAAAGCACTTTGTGTAGGAATGGACCTCCAGGCATCACCTAATCCAACCACCCTGCAATGAGCAGGGACATCTTTAACTAGATCAGGTTGCTCAGAGGCATATCCAACCTGACTATGAATGTTTCCAAGGATGGGACACCCACCACCTCACTGGGCAACCTGTGCCAGGGTTTTACTGCCCTCATAAAAAAATTCTTGTATCTGATCTAAATTGATCTTTGCATACTTTGGGATGTGAAATTCTCATTTGCAGTCAAGGGATTTTATGCTCAAACAGGGTTATTGGTCTGCATTACTACAGCTAACAAAAAGAGCTTCTCTACCAAATGAGCTATGCTGAAGTATTGCCAAGATTTGGCAGTGGGAAACTACAGGGATGGCTTCTGTGAGGAGAGGTCAGGAGCTGTCCCATGCCCAGCGCTCGAATGGCACCCTCACTGGGCAGAGATAAGAAGTCTATCAGTCCACTGGTGCTGGTTATAAAAAGCAACTCTCACCAGCCTTGAAAAAGAAAATTGATAAAAATATGATAGTAGCAGCCCTGCGAACACCAAGGTCAGTGCAGAAGGAGAGGGAGTAGGTACTTTGGGTGCTGGAGCAGAGACTTCCCTGCAACTTTGATGAAGATCATGGAGAAACAGCTACGGAGAACCCCACACCACAGCAGGTTGACATATCCTGAAGGACACTGCAGCAGGCTTTGTGGCATGACCTCAACAGGCTTTCTGGCAGGACCTGTGAACCCATGGGCTATCCATGCTGAAGTGGCTAGCTCCTGAAGGACTGCACCCCATGTGAGGGACTCATACTGGAGTAGCTTTTGCAAAACTATAGGCCAAGCAAAGGATCCACACTGGAAAAGTTCATGAAATATTGTATCCTGTGGGAGGGATCCTTTGATGAAGAAAGGCAACGGTGTAAGGAGGAAGAATCGTCAGAGAGGAAATATTAGTGACTAACCACAAAACCCCATTCCTCATCCTTCTGCACTGTATGGAGAAGGTAGAAGAATCAGGACGGAAGAAGTGAATGTCAGTGTGAGGGGCATAGAGGAAGCTGGTTTATTTTTTGTCTTTGTTTCTCGCCATCTTGCTCTACTTTGAATCAGCAATAAATTAATTTTCCCAAGGTCAAATCTAATTTGCCTGTAGTTGTAGATGGTAAGTGATCTCCCTGACTGTATCTCTACCTATAGGGTTTTCCATCTTATTCTTTATTGTGATGTCAACCCATCACAGCAAATAATTACTCCTTGTCTGAACCACCAGAAAAATACTGTTGAAATTTAGATACAGGGGTGGAAACATACCTCTTTTGTGTTGTTCAGAGAAATCTATGGCCATCTTCCAACTGTCTTTTAGAAACCTCTTGTAAAAATGGCAGCAAGCAAAGATTCTAACCTGGCTAATTATCTAGTGTACTGTACTAGCCTGTATATTTGTGTTACTATATGTACTATACAGAGTATACTACACAGAGAGTCATCTACAGTAATTTCCTACTTTTTCCTGTGTTTCTCACCTAGAATAATTTCCAACTTCTTTTGCCACAATAGGAATCCAGGACCATATTACATTGAAAGAGTGTGGATTTTATGTCATACATTAGTTAAAAAAAATGCTCCCATATTTCTTCTGTTCATCTGAACATTAGCTTTGACTACTTTCACAGATTATTGTGAGTTGGAAGGGACCCACAAGGATCATCGAGTCCAACTCTTAAACCACACCACTGCCTACCCAGCGGGAATCGAACTCTGGTCTCCCACATGGCAGGCGGGGACACTCACCACTGTACTAAAGTGGTTGAGCTTAAGGTAAAACTAGTCAGCATAAATTTGCTTTTACAGAAAATATGGATTTTTCAAAAGGCTAGAAAATGTCCTTAGTGGAAGCAACTTATGTCCAATATTTCTTGAATTACAGAATCACAGAAAATTCTGAGTTTGAAGGGACACATAAGGATCATCAAGTCCAACTCTTAAACAGCACCACTGCCTCATTGTTGGGAATTGAACCCCTGGTCTCCTGCATGAAAGACAGGGACACTCACCACTCTGCTAAAGTGGATTTTTTTTTGAAAGCTGCACTAAAATTATTACATCAGTTGTCTCAGCAAGAGTACATCACTACCTAATCAGCATTAGGTAATGTGCCCAATTAGTTCATACGCTACCTCTCTGTTTCCAGTGCATGTTTCCAAGCCCGTGTCAATGTAGAAATGCAGAAGTCCTACTGAAGCCAAAAATATGGATTACCTCATGCTGTTCTCATGTGGACACTTCCTCACACACTCAGAAACTCATGCAGATGCTCATAGAGATAGAACTGTTTTATCATTGACCACATGAGTTGTGGTTTATTAGATTTTCCCAAAGGCCCTTGTGGGCCAGATTACACCTCCCATGCAGTCTCCAGTTAGATGACATTGGGCTGTGAACTGGTGGATGGGCAGCACTGCATCACGAGATATGAACAGAATGGTTCCCAAGGAGCAGATTGCCACAGTAGGGAAATTTATCTGAGTTTAATTAATATGAGAGAAATATTTGGGGTTGTTTGAACAAAACAGAATATTTCAAAGCCACTTAGGCGGACCTTATGTGAAATACCAACATGTCATATCTCAAACAGACAAACAGAAAGCTTGCTGATGTAACGTTGTTTCATAGAAATTGTACTTCATAATGTAAAACCATTTAAAAAATCCTGACTAGCTTCTTTGACGAAGAAGAATCTGTAGTGTTCTTGCTTGTGACTCTATTTTGAATGCTATAAACTCAACTTTGATTTGGAATAATATTACTTTAAAATTCTAATTTAAACCAACAAGGTTGAGAGAGCTCAGAGCAGGTATTCTAATTCTAGATTGCCTAAATCATCAGTTTTAAACAGGAACAGACCAAATAATTATGGCAAAGTAACAATGAAAAATTATCTTTTAGACATATTTTGCCATTTATTCAGAACAGACCAAGGAGAAACTCTGGTTCTTTAACATAAAACAGTAGTTGAGTTGTCTCCATTAAGCAAAATTGATCTCGTCAGAGGTGATCTTGAGGGAAAAATCGTAATTTTAAAAAAAAGTCATATAGAATCACTCGGCATTCCTTTCTCTTCCTTTTCAAATCTGCTTCGGAGAACAAATCTTCCAGGAGCATTTAAACATATTTTTAGCATAATTTCCTTGTGTGTCTGCTTTGAAGAAAATTCTTTGCACTTTACTTCTGATTCAAGAATCTGTTCTCATCAGGTTTACACAAGCACCAGAATTCATGGTTTCTAGATCCCAGTTCTAATTCCTTTGGCTATTATTGGTCATGTTATTCTTCACTTCCTGTAAAAGAAATTACTACGTCACATGAATCACGTATTGAATGTCAAAATTCAGTTAAAATAACTGCACCAGGAGACATTAAAAATCAAATTATTACTAAGGGCTAGTGCTCAATATTTTCTAGGAAAAAGTGTTACTGTTGGGGTTTTTAATCAGAGAATCACAGAACATTCCAAGTTGGAA
>WEKX01018669.1:1857-13266 GCA_013390025.1 Pitta sordida | reverse complement strand
GATCCTTCATTGTTTGTCGGGTAAAAAAGGAGAAAAAACCTTCCCCATGCTACATTCCTTTCAGGGGAGGGAAGATAAGATGCTGGATCCTCTATTGTTTGTCAGGTGAATAGGAGAAAGCCCCTTCTCTGGCCACATTCCTTTCAAGGGAGGGAAAGGGAGATAAGAAGAGATACCTATTGTCCTGGTAAAAAGGAGAAAAGTTTTACAATAGAACAAAAGACCTCACCCCATGACAGACTCTTAAGTAAAGACTTGAACAACACTGCATCCTGAGATCTCAGTGTAAAACAGAACCTGTAATTAAATCAACTTTACTTTTCTTATCTCAATACTGACAAAACATTGACACTAAATAGCTGGAGTGAAGTGGCCAAGGAAGAGGCTCAAAATTCTAATTGGGGAAGATGGTGTGTTGTAGGGTTTTCTTGTTTGGTTGGGTTTTTTATGAAGACTGCCTCTTCCTTTTGCAATCAAGTAATTAGGCATCTCATAAAAGCTCCTTATCTGGAAAAAGAAATAATAATATTGATCTGTTTTTTTCTCATGACAATTTTCAGGAGGCAAGTACTAGTGTGGAAGCAATACCAAATGTGTAATCCTGTCTGTGTAGGACCACAGTTTAGGAATCTCTGTTACCAAAATATTGCAGGTCTTCATTTTTATCTAGTAAGAGAGTATCACATGTATCTCTTTACTCATAAATCTTTTATTAAACTCCAGGAACTTACTGTATATCATTCAGCTTCATTGAATTTTGCTGCATTCTTCATAATATTAGTACAAAAAGGTTGCTAAGTCAACATGGCTTACATTTCAACTCATCCCCTAATGTTTGTATGGCCATTTTGAAAATGCCTCCTTTTTGATTTCCTGTTGTAGGGACCTGTATCATTTGTCTCAATTTGTTTGTTTGTTTTGAAGGCATGTTTTAGAGCTTCTCTGTTGTGTGTTGCGCTTGTTTCAAAGCTTAGCTCAAATTCATACTTGTGTATATGAGTAGGTATGTCCCTTGGGAACTAATGAAATTCCCCTGTCAAGTTTGTGATACCAGCTCACTGACTGCTGAAGGCATAAGTGTTGGCATTGTCTCTGAGGCAGAGAACTCATCATGTCTTTAAAATGTTAAACTGTGTTCAGTTTATAAGGAATTTTAAAACTGAATTTTTGAGTAATGGTAGCCCTTACCAGAAACTGAAATTGAGGTGTGAGTCTGTGGAAGTACAGACAGTGTTCTTGCAGTGTAGAACTGTTTGACCTTTGCTTTTTTTGTGTTTGTGAAGGGGGAGGTGTTGGTTTGTATTTTGTTTTTCCCCTGGATATTGCAGGAAAATGTCTGAGTTTTGCAGATGGTTGTGAGATTTACACAAAGTCACTCAATATTGTACCAGTAAGATTGACAAAATGCATAGTACTTTGAAAATTTGATCATAACTTTTATAGTGACTTTAAAATTAGGAAGAGAAGCATGATAACAAATAACTTTGTTATGCAGAGGCAGTACTGAATTGTTTTTTTGGAGGGACTCTGTACACTATCCCCTCTTTGTTGTAGTACAACAAATCCTCTTAAGATGCTGCTTTGTGGAGTGGCCATGGAAATTCAATCGTTTGGGGTTTTTTTTCTCTTTTTCTTGAGGCTTTGATGTCTCTGCCCCCCCCTTCCTCTTTCCAATCCCAATTTTTTTTAGCTTTCTGTGAAACTCAAGTGGGGAGTCCCATTCACTGAGTGGTGTGAGTAGATGTCAGGGAGATTCTTGAAAGAAAGCCTTTGTGTTTCTTTAGGATTCTTTCTCAGACTTTGGTCTTGCTCTTCGATTCCGTATCTGTTTCTCCCTCTTCCTAACACAAACCAGCAGTCTTGCAGTTAGAAAGCAATGCTGTTCTTCAGCTAAGTTCCCTGGCTGAGCTCGGCACACTTTCTACAGTAGTTGAAGGCAAACCAGCACTTTGCTGAACCAGCAGAATAGGACATTCATATGCTTCTCTGCTTTCTTTAAATCGAGTTAGAAATTTTTTTAGATGCTTTCTAAGTGAGCGTGCACCTTACCTCTTAGAAATGAATGATGTGCAGTTCTCCTTGAATAGATTTATTTTGGTATGATAGTGACAGGTTTTGTACATTCCTACACTCTTTTATAAACCTCCCTGTTGTGGCACAGCAAAGTTAAATCAATAATAGTTAAACAGATTAGTGTCCTGTTCAAGGGGGAGTATTATCAGGTTTAAGGATGATGCAGCCTTCTAATTGGCCTGTCTTGTTTTGTCTTTGAATGAACAAAGAGAAATGAAAAAAAAATGCCATTATCAAGATAGGCAAGAGATCAGATAAATTAAAATAAAAGAGGTGCTGACACTTGCAGCAAATATTAGATCAGAGATCATCCAAATACTGTCAAAAAGTTTGGCTATTTTATAGAATTTTTCTACTGAGATGGTTAGTTTGTCTTTGATAGTTTGGCAGCTTATCAGGATGCTTCAGAAATTAGTATTGGAGGCAGGCTGTGGGTTTTGTGCAAAAAATATATCTTAGAACCATTGGTCTGTATGACTAAATTTTAATAGCTGAGGAAGGACTGGTTTGTTTCTGTTCAAGAGAGACTGCGAAAGACATTCAAATTAAATGTTTGGTTGTTTCCAATTTAACATGGTACTAATGCGAAAATAATTTTTAGCATATTGAGTTAAAACTGTAGGGAGTGAATGGCATTGTGGGATGAGAAAAATAACTGGAACCCATTAAAGTGCTGTCTTTTTATCTAAATTCATGTTTATCTTATTACAGGAATTTTTCCAGATGAAAAGAAACTAACAAACAATGCAGTTGTGATACTCCTGAAAGTATTCATTGTAGGTTGTGGGCAAAAAGGACATAAATACTTCAAAAGAATAGATACTTTAAAATTTTTTGTCACATTGTGATTTATTAAAAGACTTGACAAAATGATTGGGTTCTGAAGAGAAATTTGAAAATAAATTATACTTCATTTGTAAAAGTGAGTGGAAAGGAGCAGACCTAAGAAACAAGTGCTAGATTTGAGTAAGACTAGTGGATAAACAAGTGAGGGAAATTTGGGAACTTTAGAAACATTTAGGAACTTTTAACAGTAGAAAGTTGTTTAATGTGTGTGCAAAGCCATAGAAGTAAAAATATGAAGTGTGAGATTGATGCAGCAGAGAAGATCATAGTGATAACATGGATGTTCACAGGTTATTCCGAGTTGGAAAGGACCCACAGGATCATCTAGTCCAACTCCCAAGTGAACACCCACCCAGGGATCAGACTCACAAGTGTGGAACTATGGGCACTACGCTTCATCCATTTNTGAAGAACCCGGCACTTAGTCTTGTTAAATCTCATACTGTTGGAGTCTGCCCATTTCTCTAGTCTGTCAAGGTCCCTCTGAAAGGCCCTTCTGCCCTCTGGTAGTTGAACATTTGCCCCCAGCTTGGTATCATCTGCAAACTTGTTAATGATGGACTCTATTCCCTCGTCCATATCGTCGATGAGGATACTAAGCTGTGCCAGGCCAAGCACTGATCCTTGTGGGACTCCACTAGTGACTGGCTGCCAGCTGAATGTGGCACCGTTCGCCAACACTCTGAGCCTTTAGTGCATTTTCGTCTAGGTCCTAATTCTCATTGCTTCTGTGTCCAAAAGAGAATGTGTAAAAATATTTTTATTTCAAATTTCTCTGTCTTTACCAGTTACTGACCTAAGAGTTTTAAATATTGTAGTAGGAATGAAGGACAACTGGGCTTTATGTGACACACTGAGAATAGAGTAACAAAACAAGATACAAGTTTAGATCTGATACCAGATCTGGATACAAGGACAGCAAGTCTGACTGGCATAATGAGGTAATTAATGAGGACAATTTACAACGTTTTTCAAGATACATATGGTGCCAGAGAAGCCACTCTGTCTTTGTCCAGACACGAATTAGTGTGCTTAAACAGCTTATCAAATCTGTACCTGTGCCCAAACATCTTCGAAAGGCAGTGGTTGAGGGCAGTGGGTAATAGAGTCAAGAAGAATCAATATGTGGTTTTGTGTGCCTCGAAGAGATGTGTATGTTGGTGGGATGGTGGGCTAAGAAGGATATGTTGCTCAGTGTTCACAGGTTACTCCAAGTTGGAAGGGACCCTCAGCATCATCTAGTCCAACTCTCCACCAACTAGACCATGTCACTGAGCTCCTCATCAAGTCTTCTCTTAAACACCTCCAGGGATGTCGACTCCACCACCTCCCTGGGCAGTCCATTCCAATGAGCAATCACTCTCTCAGTGAAAAACCTCTTCCTAACATTCAGTCTAAACCTCCCCCGGCGTAGCTTAAGGCCGTGTCCTCTCAGTTCTGCTGTTGTCAACTGGAGAGAAGAGATCCTCACCCACCTGGCAGCAACCTCCCCTCAGGTAGTTGTAAACAGCAATTAGGTCGCCTCTGAGCCTCGTCTTCTCCAGGCCGAACAACCCCAGTTCCTGTAGCCAGTTCCCATAGGGCTTGTCCTCCAGTCACACAGAATCACAGAATCAGTAAGGTTGGAAAAGACCACAGAGGTCATCAAGTTCAACCTATCACCATCCTTGTTGCCCCTCTCTGGACCCTCTCAAGCAGCTCAACATCCTTCTTAAACTGGGGAGCCCAGAACTTCATGTTCATGCATTTTGAGATAACACATGGTTTATAGTTAGAGTTACAGAGAGGCAGAAATGGGGCAAAAGACAATCACTGTCCTTAGGGATTTTGTATATAAAAGAGATAGTTAGCACTGGTGGGTTTTGGATCCAACAGGGAAAAGCATTACATCTAATTTACACCGGTGAAGTTTGAAGCATTAATTCACTTAATATTCATCTGGGCTACTTTGCTCTTTCCTTTTAAACCTTTGCTTGATTATTTAATCTCTTTAATACTCAAAATAGACTGGAAGAGTGGTTAGTTACTACAGTAGCTGAGAAGACAGGTCTATTACTTCAACTCTTGAACATAAATCTGCTTTTTCTGTTCCAAAAGCTTCTGTATTTACCTCAAAGAGTACTTACCTGCAACATGCTGGGTAATTTCAGCATTCATTAAATTTGACTGAAGGTTGAGTGAACACTTCCTGGGGTTATAAATACTAGAACTAGTAACTGAATTAAATGTAATTACAAGGAAAACTCACTTAAAAATAAATGTATATTAACCATAATAAAGGTTTACCAGAGAGAGTTTTCTTTGAAATCACTGAAACGCTGTTTGTATGAGTCACAAAAATAAGAATGAAATATGCTTTAGGTTTTGTAAGAGCATAACAAATATTGTAATTGTGCTTCCATGTACATTAGCTGTATTATTTATTGTAATAACTAGGGGTTCTAGCAAAATGCAGCCTATATCTGAAAATGCGTATTTCAAATCAGAAGTGGATAGCAGCAAATCCAGTTTTTGCATAGAAGACGTAGCTATTTTGGCAGCTTAAGTTATGATGTCTGTGAAAAGCTTTAGAAATCCGTTTCACATCCATTTGGTAGCTTTGAAAAGTATGAAGTTGGAATGTTTATTTTTGGGACTGCAAAGGAGGAGTTTTCATTCATTTGGCAGCACCTGATTGTTGGTTTTTGAATCACAATCTTCATCTCATTCTACATATAGCAGGTGAAACAGCTGAAACAAAATAATGAAGCATATTTAAAAAAAGACAAAACTCTGGTAGTCGAGGAGGAATGATTAACTGAAGAAATTCTTTAAGCTTATTTAAATGCCCTGGCATGTAGCAAGTTCATCTGCCTAATTTTGCTAAAGGTGACCTGGAAAGACCCTTGCTGGGAGTTGGTTGGTTGATTGGTTTGTTCTTTAATTGGGATCCTGCCTTTTTTTTTCTCTCTGTTTGTTTTACTTCTTTGACTGAAAGAATTCCTGAAAGACTTTGGATTTTTGTTTGTTTGTTTGCTTATTTTGTTTTCACTCTTGTTTTTTTACCAAGAACCCCAAATATCCAGTCTGTCATTCTCCACTCTGTCTTGGATGTCTAGTTATATGGAGGCATAGCACAATCGTACCTCTCTGGCCACAAGACTGATTTTAAAACTTTCTGCTCCTGCCCAGTCAGCAGTGCTGATGTCCCTGAGCCTTGGGCTACATGGTGCAATCAATCTGGTTTTACAGCACAGTCTTGCAGAGGGTTGCATGGGCACACCTCAGGAGGAGACAGCTGGCAAAGAGGGAAGGAGGGAATTTCTTTCAAGGGAGTTCCTGCCAGACAAAATGTAATGTTGAAATAATGCCTCTGTGATGCTTGTTTTTCCACAAGAAGCTGTGCTGAGTCCTTAAGAATACTTTTTTTTTTCCAAAATGTCAGGGCAAGAATTGTGGTTTAACCCCATCTGGCAACCAAGTACCATGCAGCCTCTCACTTCACTTCCCCCTCTTTGCTTTACTTCCCACCTGACACCTCCAGTGAGATGGATAGGAGAAACAGAGGAAAAAAAGGTAAAAGTATAAGCTGGGCTAAGAACAGTTTAATAATTGAAATAAGTTAATATTAAATAATTATAATAATAGTAGTCATGTAAAGGGGAGAGAGAGGAATGAAGCCCAAGACAGACAAGTGATGCCCAATAAAATTGTTCACAACCCACTGACTGACGCCTAGCCCATCATCTGGCCCCTCCCAGCCAGCTCCCCACAGTTTATATACTGAGCATGATGACTTTGGATAAGCACTAAAAAGTACACTGATCTTCTAGTTGTTGCTATCAATATTATTCTCATAATGAATCCGAAAACACAGCCCTGTACCAGCTACGGACTACGAAAAAACCCAAACCACTCTATCTCAGCTGAAATCAGCACAGCAAGTAAAAATTTTTCCATTTTGTGGTTACAATTCACTTGCTTTTGTTGCTTTATTTTCATTTTCTAGACCCTTTTTTGTGATGTCATGACCTTGGTATTTCTCCTTAGTCTATTAGCCTGGATAGACCTAAGCCTTTTGTTTTTAAGAGAAGATGGGGAAGAAAAAGGAAAATCAAGGAGAAGATTAAAAAGTACTGAGATTATTTTGAAGAATAAAGCTTTCAGGACTCATTTTTGTAAAGAAACAGAAAAAGGGGCGGAAGCCCAATTTTTATCCCTTTGCAGGTCATTTTCAATGAAAAGAAATTGCTTCAAACGTCAAGTAAAAGCAGGAGGGGTCAACAACTCTTGTGTTGTAACTTCATGTCTCAGAAGATATTTGTTTTGAGAGGCTACACAATCCAGAAGAATAACCACAACATTGGAAATCTGGAAATCCTATGTTTAAATTCTAGTTCTGTCAGTAACTTGCTATGTGGCCTAAGGCAAGTTTTCTTCTTTTTCTTGAAGGGGAAACCGGGACATAGTCCTACATATGTATTTTCTATCTGCGTGGGGTGTAAATATTTGCTTCCTCTTTAGCTTAATCTATATTTACCTTGTGTAGGTGCAGAAGTTGTTTGGTTGGGGTTTCTTAATCAAACTGAAAACAAAACTAAAATCTAAAATTTTCTCCTTGTTGCTCCTGTGAGCAGAATTCTGTCGCTATGATCTGTAGGATATGGCAATCTTCAGGCACCTTGAGGCTTTAGTTTGCAGCGGTGCTAAACGTTGACAGAAATGGATGGTAGTTACCTGAACAATTATCTGCATAAGCATGTCCACTATTTTTTACACCGAAACCCCCTTGAAGGTAGGACTACAGAGGCATTGTAAAGGTGGAGTAAAAACTGAAGTGACGTTATGAACATGTGAAATGGTGTTTTCTGTCATTCAGACTTGCCAACCTGTTGTTCAAATTGTGGTTTCATAGAAGTTTTTTACTGTGTGTATATTGACTGTGGGCAGAGAGGTTTTGGTTTGCTGTCATGTTTGTTATTTTTTCCCCCCAGATCTCTTGGCCATAGTCCAAAGAGCCCCGGAAATTAACAGGCCACAGTTTGTAAATGATTATGCATTGGTTGGCCACAGTTTTTAAATTATTATGCATTGGTTGCAAATCTGTTCTAGGGTAGCTTTTCTGGTAAACTTAACTGGAATACTGGTGATGCAGAGATTCTTCAGAGGAACCCTGCTGTGTGTGCGTGCTGAAACTAAGCAGGGGAGCAGAAACCAAGATTAAAGCTGCTGTGTGAACTGAAGGAGGCCTCTAAAATCAGAGCAGCGCTGGTAGTGTTCTGTCATTAGTAAATATTTCACAACAGCATCTTGTATATAGTAAACATTGTGTGGCTTCTAAGGATGCAGTGGCTGGCAGAAAGTAGTGGTTTGACTTCTATCATGTCAGGTAAAGATTTTAGAGTAATGCTGGCAAAATGACCTCTTTCTTTGAAAAGTCAGATTCAGTTACTTTTATGCAGCTATTTATAGTATTCCTGCACCTCGGGTACTTTTCTGTTCTCATTTCACTGTTTTCAGAAAACTGTAACAGTGCATGATGATGTATGAACAATAGCTTGTATGTATAGGCCAAACTTATTTTAACAACTACCTTTTTTCCCCTCTTGTCAGGTCTGCACAAGCTGTGAAGACAATGCAGAAGCTCATGGGTTTTGTGTGGAATGTGTAGAATGGTTGTGCAAGACCTGCATCAGAGCTCACCAGAGGGTTAAATTCACAAAGGATCATACTGTGAGGCAGAAAGAGGAAGTATCTCCAGGTAACACACTTGATATGTAATTTCACAAAGAATGTGTGTCTGCACTGGAAAACTGTATTGGAACCCTACCTTTTTTTTTTTTTTTTGGAAAGTGAGATTGCAAAAATGTATTGCTGAATCCTAGTAAATGTGAAAGGACAAATTAATTGTGATGTAATCCTTTGGTGCATATGAATTAGTGGAACCATATTATTTTTCTGGCTGGTAGTGGAAATATAAACATTAATAGGATGCTGACAAACATTTTGCTGGTTCTAATGCATCCATTGGACTTGATTATGTTTTTGTAAATATATAAATTTTAATATAATGTTCATAAATTATTATGTATTATTTTAAACATATGTGTTATAATAGATGTTTATTGTCATTCCACCCTGTGAATTTTATATATCATGTGGGATTTAACTTCTGTGANATAATAGATTATAGTAATAGGTTCTAGACATCTTCCATGAGAGAGGGTGCTAGCTCCATGCTTGTACAAGAGCGAGACATTGCAGTTTAAGCTTATGGCAGTTATATTCTCGATTGTGTGAGAAATATGGTCAGGAAAATCAGGAGANTATCTTCCACCATAATAGTTTGAAGATACACACTATATTCTGTATGCCACTTTCATGTGTGGTTAGCCAAAAGTGAGTACTGAGTGTACTTTCAGGGAAGGACAAAAGTAGTGGCTAAAAGTGGCTGACAGACTGTTAGGCAGAATATGACTTGGTAGTAGGAATGGCCTCAGTTCATTCAGGCCTCCTTGAGGGATAGAGATCGGAAAATAATTTCTTCCAGATTTCTTGAAAGTAAGTAGATGAATGGGTATGGAAAAGAGACCTAGAGACCTTATTGATCTGCAGTGAAGGATGTGCTGCAGTATGAAGCCAGTTTTCATTCAGGGCATATAATCCTTGTGAACTCAGTGTCCAACCAACTCCCAGGAAATAAGGCTTTGTCGGTCCAATTGTTTAAAGAAAAGATTTCATTTCTGTGATCTGTTGGTATTTTCTATGCTCTTTAATATTTGCTCACTAGAAAGTGAAGTGAGACCTCTCACCCATTTAGGATGGGATCCTGAAGGGAAATTAGTAACTCCTGGTTGTTACATTCTGTATGTTTTACACTTCTGAATGTCTGTGTCTTGATATCCTCAACTCCCCTTTCACCAATTCCACCAAGAAAGAAGACAGAGCATGAATTAAGCCAGCCATGTCCTCATACCCATTTAAGAAAGGAACTCGCTGATTGTGTAGTTGCAGCAATACTGGCTACTCCTTTTGTAAATAGTTTTGTGAGGCCATAATAGATTATAGTAATAGGTTCTAGACATCTTCCATGAGAGAGGGTGCTAGCTCCATGCTTGTACAAGAGCGAGACATTGCAGTTTAAGCTTATGGCAGTTATATTCTCGATTGTGTGAGAAATATGGTCAGGAAAATCAGGAGAATGCAAATCTTTAATAAGTTTAGGAGACTGTCTAACATTTTCCTTTATTCAACAGAGGCAGTTGGTGTGACCAGTCAGCGACCTGTGTTTTGCCCTTATCACAAAAAGGAGCAGTTAAAGTTGTATTGTGAAACCTGTGACAAGTTGACCTGCCGAGACTGTNTAACACATACAGGAGTGGTCTGGGAAAGATGCACTCGGGTTAAATATTGATATGCTCGCTATACCTGATGCAACCACCCAAAAAGCTTGCTTGCCTGACCAGGTGAACATGGATAGGTGGAGAAGTGTTGCTCTTTGGAACAGGCTAGATGTTGGTCTTGTAGAGTTGCAGTCTTCCTTTTGAATTCTACTTTTCTTAGGATTTATAGCCCTTTTAGAATGTGCCACCTCTTTTTTTTTTTTTTCCCCTCAAATTGTTGATGATTGCAGTTCCTTGATTTAAAATGTTTCAGTTCCTTGATTTAAAACCAGTTCCTTGATTTAAAATGTTGGATTTAAAATGAAAACTTCTACTGACTCAGCGATCTCCCTTCTATTTCTACATCCTTGTGTTGCACTAAGTAATAGCTCACAAGTTTTTCACGTTCAGAGTGATGACTACATCAAAATGTGAGTTTTTATTTTACTAAAATTCAGCTTTGGTCACACAATATCCTTTCATATTTATGAAAATCATAAATTCTCCCCCTCTCGTATTACAGGAAATAGACTATAAAATCAAATACGCCATGCATAAATACGTCATCATTTGCTGACATATGCTTCCATGATGGCAGTTTAATTCTGGGCTTGAGCAGCACCTTTCTTCAATTAAAGAAATATTTTTAAGGCATTCTGCTTTTTAGCAAGTGTATCACAGCTTTTGCATTTGTAAATACTCAGTTCTTTTTACTACAGGTACCAGTTTATAGAAGAAGCTTTCCAGAACCAGAAAGTAATCATTGAGACACTGATCACGAAATTGATGGAGAAGACTAAATACATAAAATATACAGGGAAACAGATCCAAAACAGGTATGTATCAGGTTTTGAGGTTAAAACTGACAGAAGGCAACTTTACATTCGCTGTAATTTCTTCAAATGTTTAAATCAGTGTATTTGTACCTATCTCCTTTTATTCTTCCAGAAAGAGAAATTCTAGTCTTCAGTTCTGTGTAGTGACTGTTGCATGTTCAATGCCCTTGGTTGTGTTAAGGTAACATTTCCGCTCAGCCTGTGAACTTAATGAGCAGCAGTTGCTTGGCTGCAACAAGACAACTTATGCAAGACTGTAGAAGATGATCTGATGTGCTTCCCTAACATCAGCA
>WEKX01018657.1:5782-20138 GCA_013390025.1 Pitta sordida | reverse complement strand
CAACAGTATGAGATTTAACAAGACTAAGTGCTGGGTTCTTCACTTTGGACATAACAACCCCATGCCCCGCTATCTACTAGGGAATGAGTGGCTGGAGGGCAGTGAAATGCAGAGCAATTTAGGAGTAATAATTGACAGGAAACTTAATATGAGCCAGCAGTGTGCCCAGGTGGTTAAGAAGGCCAATGGCATCCTGGCCTGTATTAGGAACAGTCTGGTCACTTGGACTAGGTAAGTTATCCTTCCCCTGGACTCGGCGCTGGTCAGACCACATCTTGAGTACTGCGTCCAGTTCTGGGCTCCCCAGTTTAAGAAGGATGTTGAGCTGCTTGAGAGGGTCCAGAGAAGGGTGACAAGGATGGTGAAAGGACTGGAGGACAAGCCCTATGGGGAGCGGCTACAGGAACTGAGGTTGTTCAGCCTGGAGAAGAGGAGGCTCAGAGGTGACCTCATTGCTGTTTAGAAGTACCTGAGGGGAGGCGGCAGCCAGATGGGTGAGGATCTCTTCTCTCAGGCTGATGACACCAGAATGAGAGGACATGGCCTTAAGCTATGCCAGGGGAGGTTTAGACTGGATGTTAGGAAGGGGTTTTTCACAAAGAGAGTGATCTCTCATTTTAATGATCTGCCCAGGGAGGTGGTGGAGTCGCCATCCCTGGAGGTGTTTAAGAGAAGACTGGATGAGGAGCTCAGTGACATGGTCTAGTTTGTGGAGAGTTGGATTAGATGATCCTGTAGGTCCCTTCCAACTGTGAACCTGTGAAATTATTTTCATTGCATGACCCTTTTCCAGAACCACTTGTTTTTATTTTCAGTCACTGCTACTGGTAAAGTGAATCTGTGGACACAGTTACACTAAAAAGACATCTGGGAGGCAAGTGAAAGCATCCACTACCCTCTGTTCTTTTGTGTTTAGGTAATTCAGTGATGCTCACAGGCCAGTAGTTCTTGGCCATGACGGTTGTTCAGGCTCACAGTCTCCTCCTGCAGTAACTAAGATGCTTAAAAGCATTAACACTAGACTCACAGAAATGCACGCATCATATGTGGAACTTTTGAAACTAAGACTGATGATTACTGAAGAAGAGATCAAGTGTATCTCTATACATGGAACACTGAGGCACCTGCAGATATATCAGAAAGTGTAGCAGCAGGTAATTGTAAGGGCTCAAGTGTACTTGTAACCTCAGCAGTCAAGAGGGAGATGTTTTTACTGTTTGGGGTTTTTTTTTAAGGAAATTAGGAGATTCTAGAGGATGCTAAGAGGGACAGATAAGACCAAGGTTTCTCAGATTCTTACTTTGCCTTTTTCTCTGTCCCCCATTGAGACATCCTCACTGTCTTGGTAGAGTGACTGTGGCATTGCCACAGCTGTTGCTAGCCAAAATCCTTAGATCACTGGAGAAATTACACACTGAGTTAGCCTGGCCACTGGGATGGCCATGGACACAGAAGTTGTCACTTCATGCTAAAAGGAATATTGAGTTCTCAGGTAACATCTCAAAAAGTACACTAGTTGCTCAAGACAGGTGAGAAATATTTTCATAATGGCAGTGAAATCATCATTTTTATCCTTTGGCTCGAGGGATAGATGAAATCTTCTGTCACTGGCGCTAGCACCATTAATGCAGATAATCTCCTATCTAATAATCTAGGTTATGTGCTATCTAACACTCTATGTGAGAGTACAACCCCATCTGATGTACTCATCACCTCAGGACTCTGAAATGTGGCATCCAAATGAAAAACTGGGAGTTTGAGCCCCCATTTAATACTTTGCAGGAATAAAAAGGCAAAGCACAGTATCTCCTTGTAACGCAGCTCTGCCTCTGAATAGAGAATAATAAAATAATAGAGAATAGAGAATAATAGAGGCCTGGGACTTGCCTGAAAGGAGATGGTCTTGTAAAATGCTGTGTTTTCTGGCAAATCACTCTTGCTAGGCTGTGATCAGATTTCAGGTGAATGGACAGGGGACCTTCCCTTTTCTGGGCTTGGGTGAGACCAGTAGCTGGGAAACAACAGTGTGTTTCCTTCCTCAAGCACAGGAGCCCTGACCACTGGCTGAGAGCACCTGTAAAGCTGCACAGCAGCTGGCCTGCCCCCTGCCTTTCGCCAGCTTTAGGAGTAGCTGTCGCAATATGTACTTGAACATTGTCTTCCTGCTCCCTCAGTGTGGCCAAGAAGTTGCCTGCAGGAAATCTCCTCCTCAAGCAGCTGCTTGCACTGCTCTACCAGCATGTGTCCACCAGTAGAATGACCTCCAGCAACCTGCCCATCTACTTTGGACCAAAATTTCTGAGCCCCCTCAATGAGGACCTGCTCCTGCTTGAGGCCATGCTGATGGTGACTAAGCAGGTAATGCTGTCTTGAGCAGTCAGCTGAAGACCCCCTAGCCCATCTGAACTTGGCTGCCCAGAGATCTCTGGCAGCCTCTCCAGAGATCTCTGGGCAGCCAACAAATGCTTGTGGGGTAGCTGCCTGGAAGAGCTGCCCCACAGCCACAGCCCTCTGTGCAGAGGCAAGACTCAGGTGTGATGAGAAAGCCTACCTGACATGGTTTCAGGCAGCTAGGATGAGACAAGAGCTTTGATGTGTACAGCTGAAGGTGCTGGTGGCATTTATGATGGAAAACTTTGAAGACAGCCTTGGGGAGGAGATGGCTTGACTGCAGGAGTCATCAGTGCCCACAGACAGGTCCATAGGTATGAACACAGGCTGAGAGTTGTCACAGTCTGGGACCTGAGATATCAGAAATCTCAGTATCAAGAAGACTAGTGTAGGGCTCGGTGGGTTTTGCTTTACATGTTCTTGTCTTCCAAGAAGTCACTTTGCTGCAGATGCCTTTCCTTTCTAGAACTGTTTGGAGGAGCAAAGTGGCCTTGCAGGCAGAGCAGACAAGAACCACTAGGCAAAAACCTGTCTGGGTGCATCTTGTTCTCCACCAGACATCCTCAAAGAAGATAGGGGGACACAATGGCAGAGGCCAAAAGGAAAGAGGTATGTCAGCTCCACAAACAGTGGGACAAACTTGTCCCGAAGAGGGAGGAAGTCTGACAAGGTCAAGTAGCTTCTGTGCTTTCTCCTGACAGCCTATCTCTTGAGTCTTTGGGGTTCATTCCTCCCTCCTCAATGACACATCCTAACGGAAACAGGACTGGTTTTTTTCCCAAATCCTTTAGGCAAGTGGTTAACCAAATTAA
Organism: Pitta sordida; assembly: GCA_013390025.1. Classification (NCBI taxonomy): domain Eukaryota; kingdom Metazoa; phylum Chordata; class Aves; order Passeriformes; family Pittidae; genus Pitta; species Pitta sordida. The sequence continues at coordinate 16,935 of WEKX01018657.1, read as the reverse complement.
AGACAGAGCAGAGTAGCTGTCAACTTGAAATGGTTTTTGCTCAGATCCTACTTCATCTCAACTTCCTCAAGTCTATTTTGTGGCAGGTGGACTGTGTAAGATGTGAATGATGCAAAGCAGCATGTTCTCTGAGAAGCTAAGGTGTCAATTTGGCAATCAGTCCCTTCCTACTCCAGTCTGTTTCTTGCCACTGTTACCTCCAAAATTTCTGGTTTAGGCACCTCCAGCTCTGCCTCCAAACACCTCCAAAAGCACAACAGTTGACACTGCAGAAAAGTTGGCACCCCAGAGCGCCTCCTAGATTCTCCAATTTACTTTAGTGTATCAAACATGATCAAACACTCTTTCTGTCTGGACTGTAAAAGAGCCAAAGGACACTTTTGCAAAGGTCTCTGTTTTCCTGCATTTGTCCTGAAAAGGGCAGATTTCTAGCTCAATTAAGAGCTAGCAATTAAGCTTCTCCTTTAGTCACAGCATTGCTCAGGATCATCAATCTAAGCAGATGCACAACATCAAAAGCTTTCCTTCCTCTTGGACCTGCCTTAATTCCAGCATCTGGAGGATTGAAAGCTGGCACATCAGACATGCCAGAGACATTTCCACAGCCTGACTGGTGTGCACCGAGAGGACTCTGTCTTTAGCCACCATGGTTATGTCCAGGGAAACCAGCTTTTGTTACTAACCATGCCCCTAAAGTGAGACACAAACTTTTTCACCTGCCCATGGGAGCAGCACAGCCCACCATGACTGCGCTGACAGGACAGTGGGACTCGTCAGAGGACACAAGATTCAGCCAGAATTACCTGTATGAAATATAGCTGTCACAAGTCTTTCACCAATCCAGGAGGTAGAAAGGTTTCAGCAATTATTTTGTAGAATAGACTGTGCCACACACATCAATTTCTCCTTGAAGAAGAATGTCTCCAAGGAAAGACTTTTCCTGAGGAAGAGGCCCCAGCGAGTGTTTGAGACAGGGGAAAACTTCACATAGCACAGGGTATCAGCTATACAATGAACTTTTTCTTGTTTAATTTTTCTTCGTTTAATTAAGGAAGGGGACGGAGAGAGGGGCATGTGTCCATGATGTTTGTTATAAATTCTCATCAGGCTAAACAAAGGTACCAGACCATGGGACAAGTGACTCCTGGGCTTTATTGTGTAGTCACCTGAACTCCAGCAACTGGTTCACTATTTAGATTCAAAAGATGTTGGCTAACAAGCTCTTAAAGTCTGTACATCCTCCATTGGTTCTGCTACATAGATAATGGCTAAAATTCCTTGGAATGTGTATGTCTTATTTATAACCAAGACTTTTAAAACTCCACAAATTGACACATTTGGCTGCCTAGAGGATGATTCTTCTGAAAACACAGATTGTGTGATACAAAGATTTGCCTCATCGAATTTGTGAATATCAAGTGTAGGAAAATCTGCTTTGCTCAGAATTTTCAATAAATCAGCATATGTTATTTTGTCACAGACTCTCATTTGAAAAGAGGAAATTGCTCTTAAACTGTTAGCACGGAGGGCCTATATATATGGATATCTGTTTGAGAAAGATTTTCATTTCTTGTATGAGTTTTTTTTCTGGCAATGACTAGACTTATCTCTTTGGGGTTTCTATTTCTATTACAGAAAATCCAGACAGATATAATTCTGCCATAGCTGAACTGTATTATATTTTTTGTGGTCTTTTTATCAGTGAACCAAATGACTGAAGTTAAGCTTGTTTAACTTTACGCCTTTTTTAAGGGAAGCTGAATACTGGCTGCTCTTATACTGTGTAAGTGTTCACCCATGGGTTTTAACACTGTGTGGCCAACCAACACTAAAAAATACTACAGATGATCTTTGCTGACTGTGCCAACATAGATTAAATCTGATGTCTAAGATTATTTTTTTCCCATCTAGGAATTTATGCCAGTTGCTTGCATTGCTTTTGCTTGCTGAACCCATACCTGTCAGTTGTGTACTTCATAGTTCTAATTGCTTTCCAGTCTCTTCGAAATCTAAGCCCAGTGAGCGTGGACCTGCTAATTCCATTGTTTATTTTGACTAGGCTATCTGACTGAAGAGGGTATATGAGGTATATGAGGGCCTATGGTACAAATGTTGATAAGTAAGCAAATTCATCGTGGAATTGTACTGGTGATAGGTGGTACACAGCATAGGATGAATAGGCTGGCAGACTCTCACAAAGCCGCATATGGACCAGGCCTGTATTCACTTTGTTCTGCTCTTTCAGCAGTTTTTGCAGAGCTTTTATATAAATCTTTCCTCCTGTTTTCTCACCCAACAATAATTCTGCATTTTTCCACTCTACAAATATTCCTTTCCACCTCCACTTTCCTCCCCTCCTAAACTCCCTGTGCTGTAGATAGAGCTGAAATTATCTCTGTTATTTTAATTTGATAACTTGAGTCTGCAGTACTTAGCACCTTATTTGACAAACCATCACACTTGAGCACATGCATCCAGAGTGATACCAATAGGAATCTGAAAATAGTGTGTGTTCACTAATGTTTCTATTAGTTTTTAAAATCTCTTCCCATTACTCTTTCCCAGTACACAGGGTATTTATTAAGAATAAATCCTTTGAAATCTGAAACTCAGAAGCAATGCTTTAGTAATTTTACTTCTGGCTTCTTGTGCCAGTTTCAAATGGAGGACAAAGAAAAAAATTAGCAAAGAGCACTGTATTGCAGGTCAAGGTAGCAGCCTCTCTAACTTTAGACCTCAGTCACTTAATTTTCCTCTCCTTGGTTAGATGTAGAAAACTCTGAGTTACGACTCATGTGGAGTTTGATAGTTCCTTTTTATAGTACAGCTTTTTCATTCAGAAGGTCTTGCATCCCTGGCTCCTTGCAGCTTTAACTTTGGTACTGCTGAATTCAATCAGCAGCCTTGGAAGAGACTGCATGGATGCTATCACTGCTCCATCCCCAGCTCAGGGGACAGGAGTAAGAGGGAGAGGTTTTAGAAAGCTATCTCAAGGCCAGCCCTGGCCCCCAGAGGAGTCAAAGCTGCTCCTACTTGATATTAATTCATGCTGCAGAGACTCAGTCTCAATTGATCTTGGTACGGCCATAGATGTGACAAAATTCTCTGCGCCATTAAGCCTGGCACAGGTTCCAGTGGGAAGAGTGTTTCTGACATGACTTCCCTGTACTTCTAGGGTTTTCCTTTCAAGCTGTTTCTTGAATGCTTACAGGTCTCTTCCAAAACTGTATCCTACCTCAGCACCATGCTTTGAATACTGGAAAATACTTTGCGGTTTGATTGAAAGATAAGAATTTGAGAACTAGAGTCCAAATGGCTCTGCTTCTTTTAGGAGCTTATTCACAGAAGCTGAGCCATTTGAAGTGGCTTTAATGGTAAAAGTGTTTTCAATTTCCAGACTACTCTGCAGCCTGTTGATCAACTTCTGGGGAAAGAACTGGGAGAAAAAATACGATAAACCTGTTGGTGTTTTTTAAATATTCAAATAAGAAAGTCAGATCATTCCAGCAATCCATTTCCTGACTCACAATGACAGAAGCCAGCCATAAAAACATACTGCCATTAAATTAGAGTAATCTCAGGAAGATTAAACTGTTCTTCTCTCTGAAAAACACTGCATTTATCTCATTAAGGATTCTTGCCACTTTAAAATTATTAAAAGCCAAAAGCTTCACCTCTTTTGCTGATGGAAAATAATATGAGAGGAACATAGGCAGATCATCTGGAACATGGCAGACAAAGACTCACCTGCATTCACAGTGATGCTGGAAGTACTGAGCTGTCAGCACCTGTGCTGAGTGCAAGGAATTATGTGACTGTGGCTCCCACCAGAGAATTTTAAATATTTTGGTGGGACTGAAGTGATAGCAACGATAATCAATAGAACTTGTTCTTTCCTATCAAGAGTTTTAATTAAGAAACATATTTCGCAACCATTTTATCTAAAGTACTATCTATCTTCTTTTCACAACATTTTGATTTCCTTTGTGATGAAAGGAAATACAACAAGCAAACTAAAGTGCTCCAGTAGCATAAAGGAGTGAGCATGGACTTTGAGACTATGTCCCCTCACTCAGCAAACTGCTAATACTTCTCCATTTTTTTCCTGGGATGCTGTAACCCAGTGCAATTCTGCACTCACAGTGGTCTCACCACAGGTATTTACTGCACTTGGGTACTAATTTGTAGCAAAGCACTGGACTTGATCTCTACCAATGACTCTACAAATAGTTGAAGCAAGTCACTAAATCTTGTCTTCAGCTTATTTCCTTGCAAAAGGAAGTAAATCAAACCAAATATAATTCTGACTGATGAGAAGCCACTTCTGATTTGGTAACGCCTATTGCAAAGCATGAGCTTGTTCACATTAGATGTATATAAATATCTTTGTTTATAACATGCTGTGATGGAATATGTGATGTGCAATAACCACTAGGAAGTAAGGAGGAAAATTAGGTCTAGAGTTAAAAATCTGTGTCATTTACATTGAGTGCTATGATCTAGAACTCATTAATGACAATTGGTGTTTTTCCAGTGATTCATACGACATGTAGATGAGAATTTAGCTGTACACTGTGAGGTTAATGAATTGCTTAAATTAAAAAGGTAGCCTTAAAATTAATATTAGTGTATCTGTGTCTCACAGTATTGGATTTTTATGAGTTTCTTATCTTATTATTCAAATATTCTTAAAAATTTCCTAAAGAGCACATGCGTAACACAGTGCATTGTATTGTACTGAAATTCTTATTAATGGTAGACATTAAATAGAAAAAATTACATTAGAATGAATGACATGACAAAACCTTAAAACACAAAATTCTTATATCTACAGCCATTCATTGGTTGTGAATTCAGATCACATCCTGTCCTTAGATTCTTGTATTTCCTGCTGGTACTCAATGTATACAAACAATTAGCATTTTGCAATGGCTTTCAGGACTTTTAGTTATGTGCTGAGTTAATTGCTGGTTTGTTTTGATGGCCACCATGCTGCTGTCTTTAGACAGAAAAATATAGTTATTTTTAAGTCACAAGTAGGACTCTCCAAGAAAAATAGTTTATTTTTTTTTTTCTTTACCATATGGATAGTTTAAACATACTCCAGGCTTTGATTTTGCAGCTGTAGTAATGCTTATTCTCAAGGGCCAATTCAGCAGAATGATAGTGGGTGATAATCAACATGGTCTTTGCACAGGGCCTAGGGAGATCAACTTTCTGGAACCTTTTAAAGGCATATATTACCCTTTGTATTTCTCTGGGCTGAGCTACTCTGAAATCTCTTTCCCACAATTTTATTCCAGTTGTAAGAGGTGGTTCTTTGCCTCTCATGCAGGAGACTGGGGATGCGATTCCCACCAGGGAGGCAGTGGTGCTGTTTAAGAGTTGGACTCAATAATCCTTGAGGATCCCTTCCAACTCAGAATATTCTGTGATTCTGTTATATGTCATCTTCTCTTGCCTTTCTGCAATTTTGGACCTTTCCCTCAGGAAACCTTCATAAGAGAAATCTTATTGTAGTTGTGGTGAAAACATTAAGTGTTTTTCAGTGTTCTTACACTTGTCTTTGAAGATGGATGTCAGTAAATAACTATCCCTTTAATTGCTCCTGTGCTCCCTTTAAGTTGAATAAAGTTAATGACTAAAGGATTTGAACAGTTCTGCTTCCAAATTGGCTCTCCATAAAGTAGAAATTTTTACAAATTCTTATTTGAGAGTTCATAATTTCATTGCATTTTTACAGCAGCTTCAAAGAGACTTTTAGCTCATAGAAATAGAATTTCATAATTGGAGAATTATTTTGCACTTCCTTCTTTTTTTTATCTTAGCCACTTTTGCTAATTCCTGGAAATATTTCTTTTAAAGAAAACTCATGTCTTGTGTTTGATCTCTTAATGCTGTTGCAATAATGTTGTTCACAGAATCACAGAGAATCACAGAATCACAGAATCAGTAAGGTTGGAAAAGACCTTAGAGATCATCAAGTCCGACCTATCCCCTATTACCTAATCTAATCTAGTCAAACCTGTTACCTAACCTGTTGCCATCCTATTACCAACACACCATCCTACCTATAACACACTACCCTAATATCTAGGTCATGTCACCAAGTACATCATCCAACCTTGCCTTAAACACCTCTAGGGACGGTGACTCCACCACCTCCTTGGGCAGCCCATTCCACTGAGAGATCACCCTTTCTGTGAAAAAGTTCCTTCTAATGTCCAGTCTAAATCTCCCCTGATGTTGCATCATTGTGGAGAGCAACAGCTATTTAGAAAGAACAACTCTTATGTCTTCCATTTGTATTTAGTACTTTTTCATTATTCAGTTAGTATTATCCTCATTTTGTTTCCATAGAAGCATCACTCTGGGTTAGCTGAAGCAACACTCTACCAGAACCTCAGTTTTTGAGAACTTGCCAAGGAGCTCATCTTAAATGAAAACTGTTTTAAAGTGTTCACATCAAGCTTTTAAAAAGAGAAAAGGTTTATTTAGATCTATAAATTGGGGCCACATTTCTAGATTTGTTCAGTATCTACCACAATGGGTTCTTCTGAAAACTTGACATCTTTTCTGTCACCTAAATCCTTGAAGAAATTCATCCCCAATTCTGTCTGCTAAATTGTTTCCATTTTAGATGATCAATTTAGCAAAGTATGATAAATAGTTAATCAAATATGCATATTTCACTTCAATATTGAAAAGAAAACAGGAAATATTTGACTGAGAGAAGATGCATGGCTGACCTTTGTTCATAAACAGCATCTCCAAGAAGCAACAATAAATTAGTGTGGGATCTAGCCAAAAGGTTTAACAGGATATTGTTGCCAACAGTCTATGAGTATAATCTCATATTTCTCTATCATTGTTACTATGACTGGTGTACTTATTAGGTTTTTTTGTCTTTTACCATTTTTTCATTATACAGGATGCTGTTGAACAGGTACGAAATTTCAAACCACTTATGCACTGTATAAAAGAGGTTGTTGCAGTTGGTACTGTTTTAAGTCTAGGAAGAGATTGCATTATTAAAGGATATTACTTATAAGTATTGATCAAGGTATGGTTTTGGTTCACCATGCATTATATGCTATATAAATAGTTAGAAATACTATTCCCCCAAGGATTTAAGATACAAATTCAAGACAGATGAAGATAAGTTTGAAGATGCTAAGAAATGCTTAGATGATGATGAGTGCATCTGTGGTCTAATATTCACAATTTATTATGAATATGTAGGAGAAATGAGAGGAATGGGCACTAATATGTGCCTTTTTATAACCACTGAAATGAGAGTTTTAGGGAAGTCAGTGGATATGGAAAAGAATGTAATACTACAATTATTAATAGGTTTCTCTTTCCAAACTTCAATTGTAGCATAGTGGAAAGCACACAGTAAGATTATTTCCGTTTTTACCAGGGGAGCAGTGAAAGCCAGCAGTGTAGGCTGAGATGTTACCTCCTTCTTGCATTGTATGAAACTGGACATGAATGACTGGGCAAGCATAAGTTAGGAAGGATTTGATTGAAAACAACAGAAGTAGGTTTTCCATTTGCCACAAGACCAAATCATAGCCGAGATGGAGCTGATGACAAGCTTAAATAACTAAGCTAGAAAAAAAAGATGGTGTTCTTTTGGTATTCACACTAGGAACACGTTAAGACTTTGCTTCTTCGGGCAAGCCATATGGTTATTTAAATTGATGATTTAATTGATCACGGCTGTGGACCTTTTTCCTGGCCACAGGAGTTGCATTTCCTAAGTCTATTGCTCCAAGTAAGCTTATTTTGCATAAAATAAAGTGTAGTTGTACTCTATAATGAAAATTTGTTTTCAATTATTTTATTAGTTTCTAAAAATGAACTCTCTTGCTTACACACAAAATTTTCAGTTCAGACCACTTATAAAAATGACACGGAAATTAGGTAGTTGCTAGGTCATCTTGATAATAACTCTCATATCTCAACAGACTGGAAGTTCAGCAAAATCTCATTAGCATTCAAATTGTCATTTATATTCCATATTTCCACAGAAAACATGATTCCCAGTATACAGATGCCCTCTCAGATCGCATTTGCTTTATTTTCTACACTGCATATGTATTGCATTAACGTGCAAGAACAAATTGAAATTTTGATAAGTGGCACTTACTGTGACAAATAAGAGTTTGAAAGACAATTAAAATAGTTACATAATATACTACATGTGACTCTCGGGAAGAGTATATTAGGATAAGGTTTGGGGGATATATCAGCTACATTAGTACTATTAGTTTCAAAACATCACTATTCAGAATGTTCTCATTGACTGCTATGGGTATTCTAAATTGATGGAATTAACACGAAATGTTTGGGATTTCTATTATTTTAGACCATTATTTAAGTAAGCTCTTCAACTTAATTTGTATTTCAGTTTTACATTTTAAGTATCTGAAGCATCTGAACCATAATAGATTTTTAAACTATAAACAAGTTTAAATAATAAAATCAGTCTCCAGGTATACTTTCCCCTTTTTCTCTAGTTTCTCACGCCAACCCGACCCTGCCCCCACCCTCAGTTGTCTGGATTGTTTTGGGGTTTGTTTGTTTGTTGGGATTTTTTAAATTATTTGAACCTGTTTCTCTGGCATGACCCAATCTCTTCTGTCAACAAATACAAAAGCAAAAGAGGAAATGTTGACAGCTCTGTGATTCTCTGCTTGACTGGATATTGACCTTGCCACAGAACAGATCAACTTCAAGACTTCTCTAAAACTGTTTGTCCAAAATTTGCATTAAAAAAACATGACAGGAATGGGGCCAGTCTTCCTACTACCCCCATCTGTTTGTGCTCAACATAAAGTCCAGACATAGGGTAAATCAACCTCAAAGGACCTATACAATTAAACTACCAAACCTTGGGAAAACAAGGAGAAATATTCTGATAACGTCTTTTTCAGTCACAATTATATGAATACTTCACTTCCTCACCCCCTTTTTTTAATATTTCTGGGCAGATTTGTATTTTGGGGGGGGGAGGTGTGTCAGCTTAGATAAGGTATATTTTAAATGACTAGCAAAACTGCTATCTTTGGATCATATCTTGGTTTAGTAATTAAGAGAAATTATATTTCTTAATAACTTAATAATATTAAAAAGCATGTCTTCCTGCAAGTACTATAATCCATGCCTTCCAACTTTTTTCATTACATATATCACTTTCTGTTAGATTTTTGACCCACTTATTCATTGAGAGTCTAAGTTTAAAACAAAAAAATACAAAAAAAAAGGAATAGCGAGGGAGTTAATTGTTTGGTTTTTTTCATTACTCTGGGGTGAAAATTTGATAAATGGATATTTACAGAGTGAGATCTCTGTTGACTTGGGTACCTAGTTGGAGACCATTGAGGGGAGCTGGGTTTGGAAAAGCTGAATGTTCAAGCTTTTATAGAGTGTAGCAGCTAAACTATGCAACGTGGTTAATTTCTTTTTTTTTTTTTTCTAAGATACATTTAGCAGGTTCTGTGGAGGCTATTAAATAGTAATTGCAAAGCACCATTATTTACAAACCTAGACTGGCTTTGTACAGACTGTTCATATTATATCCATGGACATATATGGCTCATATTACCTTTAATAAAAAGACACAGGTCCCCAGGATGTAGAAAGGAAAACCCTTATATTTTAGTGTTATTATGGTATATAAAGAATTGCATAGCATGTAAGAACTCAACCAGTGAGGTAATATCTCAGGAGTATTGCTGCAAAACGGCATTGACTTAATGTAGGATATAAAGGAGATATGATACTGAATACTAGAAACTCTCTGTTCAGTGTTTTACTTACAGTCCTCTAGCAATTCTAGCTTTGGGATCCTGTCCCCTTAATGCCCTATCTTAATTAGATGGTACTTTTGATAATTAGTTTTCCTAATGCAATATAACCAGCTTTGTCTGAAATTTTCTTTTGATGCCTAGGGACATTTTATGTGAAAACCTGACGAGTGCTCAAAGCTTATGTATGCAAAAGATGATTTATAGTCAAGCTTGCTCCTTCTCTATACCAATACAGTGAAGAAAGGAAGGACTATAACTATAATCTTTTTGATATCTCCGACAGGAAACCAAACTTATTCGTCTGCCATTATAAGATGAATGTCTTGCAGTACTATGAACTGTGGGCATTTATCACAACCACCGAGTATGACAATTGTTTTCCATCTCCTTCTTTAATTTGTTCTGGTGAACCATCAATATCTGTGCTCAGGACTGGATGTATCAGCATTGATCATCAAGTAGTAGCTGAAGTAGAGAAGGGAAACGATCTTTAAAATTATTTTACACTTAAAAGTTGCACTTTTGACTTGACCAAATTAATTTTTCAGATTTGTTTATTTTGCTGAACTGCTTATAAAAGCAGAGTGAGTTTCAGATATTTTGTTTGATGCTTCTTGCAGTGATATTTTCCAAAGTATATTTTTCTGTGGCTAAGATTCAGAAAACAATCAATCTTCTTAGAAGAAATCAGGAATTGTATGGGATTTTTTAAAATTTATTGACCTGCTAGGCATCTTCCTGTATCCCCGAAAAGGTTGGAAATGTCTAATTAATCAAAACAGAACTGAAGTACTGAGTCCATCCCTTGAATATGTTAAATTGCTTTGTTAAATTATTTCAGTTGCAGCTTATTTTTTGATACTCCTTGAATATTTTTCTAACTTTAAAGCACTACACAGAGGCTAACAAGATATTTCTCTGCATGAGTTCTGATGGCATTGAAATAAAAATCCAAAGGTTTTTGTCGTGGTTTGACACTGCCTGGATGCCAGAGACTCACCCACAACCCCTCCTGGATGAGAAAACCTGGAAAATAAAACTGGTCACAGGCAAAAAAGCAAGGCAAACTACAAGTGAAGAATATAAAGGATTTATTTACTAGCTAACAAGATCAGAACTGCAAAGGAAGCATCATTTAAAAGGCAACCTTTCCCCCCCAACCCTCCTTCTTTTACAACAGATTTAATATTCCCTTTTTTCACCAGGAGAAAAAGGGGGAATAGGGATATGGGTTGTTGGTATTTCTGACCAGATCCAGGGTAGGAACCATCTCTCTGCCCTTTCATAAAGTTCTCTCTCTCACGAGAGGAAAAGTCTTTCATGACCCTTTCCCAA
>WEKX01018641.1:73182-100857 GCA_013390025.1 Pitta sordida | reverse complement strand
ACTGTGATAGTGTGATACTGTAAAGCTGCTATGATTATCTCTCACAATAAGGAACAGAAAAGATACTGTATTTATTTTAGAATTGTAATACACATTCTAATCAAAAGACTTTCATAGCTCCCCAGTTTCTTCCTTATTTAACTCATCTTTTCTGTCTGTTGCTTAGGAAAAGGAGAACCATCCAGGTGTCAGTTGCCCGGTTATACTGAGGCATCTGCAGTTCACATGTATCTTTTATGAAGGGTTCTGAAGTGATGGGTTATGTATCGTGTGCTGCCACTAAATCCCAAAAAAGCCAGGCTCTGCCTAGTAACAGACTTTACTGGGATTTCTGGTTTAAAATGACCCACTACATAAAATCATCAGCTAATAAGAATTGCAGTTCCATTTGCAAACAAGGTGTTGTATATGATCACAATTTGTGGTTCTGAGGCACAGTAGGTAAGTAGTTTCAAAACATGGTATACACAAAGCTTCTAAGGGATTCCATTAGTGGATGAATAGCTCATAGAATCATCTGCATAAGTCTTAGAAACTGTGCAAGTAAATAGAACAAGTTCTTCAGATGTAAAGATTGATTTCCATAGTCTTCAGTCTATGTTCTCACATCATTCCAGTGGAACAACAATTTAGGAGTTAGAATTAGGTAGCTTGTATCCTGCATGCTATCATATAAGATAGAACTTTTATACACTAGGTATTGCATTGAGATTCTAAATGTTCATCTGAAAATGTATCAGTTGACAGTGAACTGTTATTTATAGCTAGGAGTTGCAGAAGCCATGTACAACTTCTTTTGTTTATTTTTTTTTCATTAACTGCATATAAAACATCATTCAAACAACTTACCCTCCCAGCATAATGCATAACAGTGAAGGTGGAACCCAGATCCTTTGGGGCAAGGTTACCATTTCCATCTTTTTTTGAGGAATATACTGTATTTGTGTCTGAGGTATCCAGGTAAGACTGAATGCGTTTAGATAGACTCTGTTCCATTGACCAAACAGACTGGCTTTCTTCATCCAGCATTGACAAAAAGCCTGATGGTTTCTGAAATGGAAAATAATTTTTTCTCATTTTATACAGGAGCAATAGAATTCCAGTCATGTCTTGTAGTGTAGCACAGTCTGCAATTTAAACACATATGACCTCAAAGAAAAGGGAAAATATATATATATATATATATAGGTAAGTGTTCGAGGCTATGCACACCAGAAAATTCTACAAGAAATGTAGGGAACAATATTTCAGTTGCCAAGAATGGTCACTACTGACGATCCTTAAACTGATTAAGTTACTACCTTCTTAGAAGTTGTACTCCAGAAACTAGCTTCAGGTATTAAAGAAACTGTCAGGCTTACATCGGAGACTCGCCAGCCCTATGCCTTCATTCAGCACACCATGATACACAGAGGCTACACTTCAATGGGTACAGGCAAGGAGTTTCTGTTGCATCTTCTTCAGCCCTGGACTGTTACTAAGCTCTGATCACCCCTGAGCTATGGTCTCTTTGAATCCATAACCTTGTCTGAAGATTCATAAATCAGCAAATGCAAGTAAAAGTTAGTATTAGTCTAATATGCAGAGACTGTGTATAAATATAGATGGCTAAAAACAGATCTGGAAACTACCTGAAAAAAAAAATCCAAGGCTGCACTATGGTTACCAAGAGAATACACTGTTTCCATGGCAACTCCCTCTTGTACACATTCTGCTTGCTCTTGCAGGAAAAGCACTTCACTGATGTACTGGTGTATCTTCTCATTGGTCATGTTGACACACAGCTATTGTAAAATGAAGAAAAAAAAGAGTATTAGAAGTTTACTGCATGATTTATCGATGTAGGTTTTACTGCATGTTTAATATTGAAGTTGATGAAATGTCAATCCATGATGTTATCTCTTGGTAGACCATAGATTTAGCAACACCCTAGGAAAATTTACATTTTAACAGCTCTTACTATTAAATTGGGAATACAGAGTTTTCTGCCTGCACCGTTCATTGTGAATTCCACGTAAGAATTATCAAATACCAGCTTTATCAAATATAGAGCAAACTTACACCAATTCCATTGACTGAAATGCGGTAACTCTATTTATAAATTAGTACATTTAATATTATTCTTCATTTTACATTGACAAAGGTTATACAAATACACAAATGTGTTTTTAGAAAAAAAACCCTATATATTATTTAAGATCCTGACTCTCCAATTAATTCGATGCTTACACTGATGCTCTGTTTCCACATAAAATGTCACTGAAGTCTAAAGCAGTCACTGAAGAACTCATGGTGTTTTATCCAAATGTATGTTTTAAAACATCTAGGGACATTTTACTAGATGCTGCTCTTGATTTTATAGATAATATAAGGCAAGGCGGGCAAGAAAATGGTGTTCAAGAGAAAAGGTCAAAGCTTGGAGAGATAAAAAAAGTGGAAGCTTATCAAATATTTTTCTTGACTGCCTTATAGGAGGCATTGTGCCAGTTTTGCCAACTAAATAGATTCACAGCAATCTGATTTTCAAGTAAAAACAGGTGGGAATTTTACCATAATTTTCGATCTTTTTGTATTTTACGCAAAGCTACCTGCAAAAATAGGTAAATACATTTAATAACCTTGTGGAATAAATGTTTTAACTGATTTATTGGAATTAGAGATTTTAGTTTTATTGACATTAGAAATGTTTGTGAAAAATCTTACCATCTCCTCAGACGCTATACCAGCTATAACTAAGAATTTAAGAAAAGAGAAACTCATTAAAGAGTGGAAGAACACTTCAGATGAGTGTTCAAGCAAGGAATGCTTGCATGCAGTCTCTTTTCAGACTAAACTAGTCACATATTTGTGTTGGCCATAACTATATCTTTATGAATGAAGTGTGTAAAAGCAATTCCACCAGCAAGTCATATTAAAAAGCGCAAAATATTTAGATCAATCCTAAAATTACATGGCTTAACATTCAGATGAGGGAAGAGAATCCAAGTACGTAATGTGTAATAGTTGCCTGAGTTTTCCATTAAAACTTCATGTTAGTACAGTCAACTTTCACTTGCTATACAATGAAATACACTAGTATGAATAACAGTAAGAAGAAATAAGACAAACCCCCATTTACAACCAAATGCCTATTATTAACTATGTTTACCAATGCATGATAGTTCAGACAAAAGACAAACTCAGATAAAACCAGTATTTATTTTAAAATAGGATTCATAAAGATTCAGACTATTATCTCATTTTATTAACAATGGAAGTATACAATTCACTTATACTATCTACTTTTTTAATGGAAAATACAACTTTTTAAACACTGTAGCTGGCAAAATGTTCTATGCTGAGCACTTTTGGAGTTCTAATTGTAATTATAAAATCTTTCCAAAAGCTTTTTAACATTATTTTATAAGGCAGACAAGTTTATACTTTGAAGCATATGGTAAAGCCTTAAAGTTATGCACACTATGTATATCTTTGTTTGCAGATTAGTTATTTAGAGAATCAGGTCATTCAACTTAACATAGGTATATTTTACTATACGTTGTCAAAATCCCTATAAACACAAGCTTACTTTTTCTCTTGAGCCCATCTCTTAAAATACATTAAAAATAATAACAAAAAAGTACTTGAGAACCTGATTGTGCAGCAAAATTTTTGAACTACACAATTTAAGTCGAAGGGAAAGACTGTCTTAGATGTGTCTTTAAAAGATCTGATAAACAGCATTGCATTTAAGTACCAAAATAAAAATAATTATATTTTCTTAAAACATTCATATATAGCATGCTTGGATGGTAAAGGAAAAAAACCCCACATTTTTAAATTCCAATGATCAGTGTATTATGGCATACACTGGTGGCTTCTTAGCAATATAAGCAATACTGCCATTTAGATTGGCAGACTTGCCACAATGACAGTAAGATACTGCCAACTCAATCAGAAAGCAAGCTCAAGCACTTATACAAACTGCAAGCTGCTCTCTCTAGCAGTGGTTAAGAGTAACAGCTCTGCAGAATGAGAACCAGGAGACATCCGGAAACTGCTGGAGAGCAAGACATCCTGATCATATCTTTCTCCTCTCCAGTGTTTTCTACAGCCTGCTGGGAAAAGGTAATAAAATAAATGTTGCATAATAAAAGCTTGACACCAGTTGACATAATAGTTAAACCAGGTGAAAAGTAGAAATGGGATGAAAATTAATTAAACTAGCTTTGTAACCCAATTTCTTTTGCTTCATGTCTCCCAAGTATTACACAAAACAATGATATATTTTTGTCTAAAGTTATGAAAAGTTCAAAGAACTGTCTTTAATTGCACCCAAGAAAATTAGATGGAAATATAGCAGTAATTAATTAAAAAAAAACCCTCAAAGAAGTTTTTACCTAAACCAAGTATTTGGGGAATACTTTTAAGAACTGTATATTTGTTTTGCCTTGCAGTGATACTCAATATTACCTATGGTACTTTTTGTCATTAAGCATTGTTAAACTGTTCTTAAGATGCATCTCATGGGCTCCAATTTAAGTCTTCTGTATGTCTCTTTCTACCAGTCTTTCTTAACACACAATCATGTCTCAGTGAAAACAAAGGCCTCATATGTTTGTCCAAGTCTTCTTTAAAACATCCTTTTAGAATATTATTAGAAGAAAAAATATTCTTGTTCAAGTATTTAAAAAAAACAACTCACAGCATCATCCAAATTTTGTTCCAAAATTATTTTGGAAAACTACATAGTGGAATTTGTTAAAAGCGGTAAGTATTCATCACATTAAACAGTGTCAGTTTGATCTCTCTTCTTTTTCCACATTTGGCCAGTTAGTACTACTAAGTATACTGCAAATTAATATTTAGGTAGAACACCAAATTTGTACTGTGCTCCGCAGACAAAAAAGCATCTATGACTAATGACATTTCCCCGCTTTTAAGTCCATTCACTTTTCCTGCTCTTATGCCTGTCTGAAAAGACATAACCAAAAAAGGGAATTTGTGAAAACTTGGTGACTGTCAATCAGTGGCAGAATGGATGCAAAGACCCTTCTGAAAGCTCGTTTACATCTTCTGGTCATGTAGAAAAATTATCTCTATCAAGGGATGTGTATTCAGAGTATTGAGTAAAGCAAATAGCTGTCATATCTATACGTCTATCAGGCGGTATGTTATGGGCTGAGATAATGAAGCTACAATGGCAAATTTAATCTCCAAGCAAGTGTTCTGGAATTTCTCAAAAATGCAATTTCTAAGATAAAAAAAATCAGAAACATCTTTTTCTTGAGGTGGGACTCAGAAGATATTTTTAAACATAAGGTCGATACTAACTTATTTTTCAGAAGTATCTTGATTGCTGTTCCCCTTTGTATCTGATACCCAAATATTTAAACATCTTTTTCTTTATAGTCCTAATGAATCTATAAGAAACTCAGAACCCAACATATGTCTTCCTTTGCCTTTTAGGCTAACAGAGTTTTTTGTTCTCTACAGTTACAACAGAGTCCTTCTACCTCTGTGAGAAGATTTTTATTTTGCTGAGAATCCATGTCATCTCTGGGGTCAGTTGTCATTTGCTGATCTGTGCTCCTCAAAAAATGGGAAAGAGAACCCAGTGCTGTATTAAAACTTTATTACAGGTGGCTGTCACCTGAGAAGACTTCCACAAAGAAGGGTCTGAAAAGCCCATTGAAAAAGTGACACTTTTCAATAAGAAGTAGGATATACCCCACCTGATTTTGTACATGTAAAGGTATTAAATAAACAAGCAAACAAACATGGTAACAACAATCTTTCCTTAAAAGAGTTTGGAATTGTTCTGAAACAGAAATAGTTTCTAATTATTTTTTCACTTGTAACCCTGACCAGAAACTAAGAACTGCAGGACAAAAAAGGGTGCTACTGTGGAAAAGTGATACCAAATAATAAATGTACTTGTGTAGCATTTCACCAACCACCACAAACTGAATTGAGCTGGGAATTTCAATTTGACATAAACTATTTTATTTTTTGGCCACAAACTGTCTACCATAAATGAATGAAGAAAAAAATACACATTTTAATGTAAGGTACATGATAAGCCAGCTTTAAAACCAAGTAACATTATTTTACCAGACAGGAACACTGTCCACAGTAGTATCCTGTAAAAATAGAAAAAAAAAAATGTGTGCACTAGAAAGAATACCAAAGAGACTGAGAGGGAAGAGTACACCATGACAAAAGCCATGTACAGTGTAAGATCCTTCGCAAGTGGGTTGAGGACCAAAACAGAGCACAGGACTGCCAGGCCCCTGAGGCAAGGAACAGTTTTTTACAGGCCTCCTTAGCTTTTCCTAAGGCACCAAAACCCTGCCTATGGGTCCAGTCTCAGGTGACACTATGGTAATGCCAGCCTGCAGCCTCCTCTCCAACTGCTTGTGACAGGGTCCCAGTCCTGTTTGGCTGCTGATGAGCTCCATTACCAGCCCTGTCTGTCCACCATGCTCAGGGATGCTCAGGTACGCTGCCTACCAGAGAGGGCATGGCCATCCTTTGGGTCCTCCTCTTGCCGAGCTCCCTGATGATAAGAATCAGCTGGTTCTCGCTGCTCCGCCACAAGGATGTTAAAACCTTCCTGTGCACGGAGGGTACCAGAACTCTGACTTAAAAATATGTCATTATTTTTCCTTGTTAAAGGCTGAATTATCATAGTAGCACTGTCCACCCTCCTATGGGGAATAAATAATATCACAGCACTGGAAACTGCAGCGTAAGGTTCTGCATTAAGTCCCTACACAGCGTCAGAGCTCAGTGTGCACAACCAACTGCGTATTCCACAGACCCAAACAAGACCATCCATCTATGCTCTCCACAAGCAAAACCAAAGAATGTTAAATTTTTCTGCATAAAAAAAAATATTGAAATGCTCTTTCAGACTGCCCAAATGCAAATCCCTGAGTCTGTGAGGCCCCGTCTGCTATCACTGAGAATGCAAGGACAGTAGAAAAGTTTAATCGTGTAACTTTTGTCTATTCATATCCATCCATCTTCAAAATAGGCAACATGACCTTACGTTTGGAAAGCTAGAAGTGGTCTAATGACTGAGACAATGCGATCTAATATAAAAGAATTTGTTATGTCTAGGAAAAGTTACATGACAAAAATGTAGTATCAGCACAACGAGAAGTTGAAATCTATCACACCTAATAACAGACATTGGCAAAAATTTTGACACAGCTGGATTCTATAACCTCTTCTGCTTCACCATAATGACTCTGAAGTAAAGTCCCGAGTGGGTCAGGCAATAGCCTCTGCTCTCAGAGCCATCTGGCTCCTGTCATAAGAGATATGCTGCATGAAGCTGCCACAGAAGCTGTGCCTCTCCCAGAGCTCTCTTGCACCACACAGATAATGTGCACATACTTTCATGGGCAGAATGTTGAATAGGAATCAAGAGACACTTGACTGTTCCAGTGACCTACAGTACTAATTCAGATAAATCACTTATATTTCCCCTAAAAAGGATAATTTATGTATAATTTTTTTTGAAAAACTAAAGAGGCCTACACAGGTAAAATACTATGCAAGAGCTAAGCATATTATATAGCAAGAGCTAAATATTTTGTTCAGTTTACGACTTGAATTAGACATCAGAGAGATAAGAATACTAGAGTTCATTTTGTTTTACTTAATTATTGTTCTTTATGATGATTCCACAACTACATACTTCCATTTCTTCATGAAGACTTGACTTTCTGCAGTGGGAAAAAAAGCTACTCTTGCTACTCTAAGATCTGGTTCTTCTGCTATAATGAAGTTTTCTTAGAAACAATCGGGGGAAAATGGTACAGGCAAATATCCCTCCTGTTTATTGCTTGTTACGTTCATAGGTCACAAGTTCCTTCAGTTTGTAGTCAAAAAATATACTAACATAAGGGTATAAGGAAGGTTGCAGCACTCCTTGACTGTAGTATTCGAAGTTGTGATGTGAAGTAGCCACGAATAAGATCTAATTTCATTTTAAATTCTACTGAAAGAGAAGCAAACATTACTACTTTTAAAGGCTTGCAGCTAAAACTGTAAACAAAATTAACACTAAAACCTGCCATTGCTATTTTTGGTAGAGTACTTATATTTCCTGAAATTACCACAGAATTAAGTCCATTTATGTATAGAACAGGAAAGAGAAATCTGTGGTAATTTCTGACCATGTTCCACTGTGGCTGTATACAAAGTTATTTCAGCACAGCAGGTATGCAGCTGCTCTAGGAAAGTGCTGTTCCAAAGTTAATGATTACTGCTAGGAAGTGATTGTAAATTGTAATTGGGGTGAGTTAAAAGTGTGCTGTAGTGATTTACCATAGCCCAGTTGATGAGCAGTAACTCACTGAGTCCCAGTAGTTCAGAAGATTTCTGTTTTTATTGGGCAATGACTCCTTCAGACTGCGGCTTCTAAAACCACTGCTCCTTGTCTTTCAGATTTTAAATTTCATACCAAAAATCAAAACTCCACTCACTATTGCTTACTCCACATACTGATTTACTGTTATTTTAGTCTTACTTGACCTATTTTTGCTCATAATGAATATTTCTATCACATGTTCTACAAAATGAAAGCTTACCCATGCTCACCAAATACAATGAAAACTTTACAATTAATTTTTCTTAACTGCAATGCCTTCTTTATAATCACCTATAAAACTGTCAGTCACACCATTTTGCCTGCAAAATTTATCAGATTCTTAGTGTGGACATAATTAATCTTACTTTTCTAGTCCTTTGACATCTATTTTCATATGTGTTGCTCATGAGTTGTTCCTAGACCAATTCCTTGTTTGACTCTAACATTGCAATACTCCAATGCTTGTATTTCCAACACATACACCAGAGTAAACAAGTTATTCTACATGGTTTATCTGTTGTCGTCTGCCTGAAACCACAGTATCATCTTTCTGTCTTAAAATAGAGTTTATTAAAATGAATTACTTAAGCTGACATGTGACTTAGTATCTTATTGGTCTTTTAATTATGATATTAGACTGTCTGACCTGATATGAAGCACCAGAAATACTCACTCAGCTACTTGAAATGTCCTCAGTTTGGGGCAATCAGGAGGTTTTAATTTTTCTTGAAAAGAGTCATAATTATTTTTCCCAAGAAAGAAGGAAAATAGATATGACAGAGAATGCCTTATCATATGCTAATTTGAAAAAAAAAGGTTTATTTTCTCCAAAATTACTTTTGTAATGCCATCTTAAAATATGCTAATCTAAATGTGATGAAAAATAATTTTTATGGTTACAGCACTGTCTGGCTGTAACATTTAACGTTAACATTTGCAGTCACAGGCCATGGCACTGGGCATGTCTGCAGACATGATGTAATGTTTTGCATGAGGACTCTATATGGATTAATAACACTGTTTATCGTGAGGGTTAATGAGCCCAGGCAGAATACTGACCTAGGCTAGACTTCTAGATGGATCCAGCTTTGAAGTTCAGGCTGTTTTGGGTATGTCTGGATGACTACAATGTACCATGTGGAGATACAAGCTGGTTCTCCTCATTGCAACCTATCATTTCACAAATCAGATACGTTAATTGCATTACAGAGTTCATATAAAAATGAACTGTGTAATTCCTTTACCTCTATTCTTACTTTTCTGGAATGCAGTTAAGTAGATTATGAGATAATGACTCAGATTATTACTCAATATTGTTCAACAAAATGCATTCAGTCCATGTGGAAGGACAGTAAGTGACTCTTGAAATATATTTATTTAGAAAAAAAAACAAAATAAAAATGCATATTTGACTTCTAAGAATGGTATGCAGAAATCATAAAATAAATTACTTTTATTCATTTTTATGTCTTACATTTTTTCTTCAAGTATCCTGTGCAATCATTAAGCAGAAAATTACATAACCCAGAAATTGGAATTCAGGGTATTTTGTGATGTAATTGCAGATCTTATATGAGTTTCATGACAAAAAATCCAATGCAGAACACAGTCAAAGGAAAATAAGTCCCAAGATACCCCCCTTTCTTTTGAGAAGCACTTAAATTGCATAGTATACTTTATCCTTATTAATCAGGAGGCTTGACGGATTTTTTAAAATATTCCATCTGTTAAAATGTTTTTCATTTTTCACTTTTTTTTTTCCCCAAAGCAGGCATTCACACTGAGCAAATGTCTGAGAACATTGGCACTCAACAATAGTGCTTAATCCAGCAAACATTCAAGAAAGGTAGAATTCTAACAGCAGAAAAAAAATACGGTGAAAGAAGAACTGGAATATATTCCTTTGCCTTCTCACATGCTCTTTTGAAGGTACAGGTAAACTTATCATGCTTGTGCTTTTAAACATTTGGAAATTGGGTAGCAATGTAAACACATTATACACTAGAACTATGTGGGTCTGTGACTTTGATTTCACTAGAAAGTTGAGCCGTAAAACAACGGAATGACTGGGATGAAGGGGCAAATTCTGATTTCAAACAATAACAACTCCTTTGCTGCTGCTGACACCATCTTTATTCTTGTCTATGCTTTTTCTTCTGCCGCACTACAGAATGAATGAACAACTGAACAATAACTTACACACCTCTTGTCTTGTGTGGAGTCACTAATACTTTCCGAAGTACGTAATTCACAAGAGCTTTGGTCTTCAGCAACTAATGTTAAAAGTATGCAAAGAGCTTAAAGAAAGTTTGATATTTAAATGGATTTTTAAGAATTTATTCAGCTAAATTTCAACTTATTTTCCATGGATGCAAATCAATTATTTGAAAAGTCACATGTTGTAATGTCATACAGAGATGAATCTTCTAGGAATGGTACTTAGCATAATGTAGCATTTTCATTCTATTTTTTCACTAAGGCATCTGAAGACCTTTTTTGATCTTTCTTCCAATTCAGTATACATACTGTTCTTTCCTGTATAATTTCCACAAGCAAGAAAACAAGACAACACTATTTCCCTCAGTCTTTCAATACCAGAACTTCTTCAAAATCATGGTAGTTATTTACAAGATTATTTTAAAGTTATCAACAACTGTGCAAAGACCTGGATATAAGTCACACAAATATAGGCAGAATGGGAAAAAAAAGTATTTAGGAGAAAATGTTCACTTTCTTGTATATTTATAGTCTGATCAAAACATTACTTAATTAAAGAATTATCCACAGATACACTAAATTCATCAAAAAATCAACACTCACCTGTTCAAAAGTATTCTTTTGGAATTCTTCAAATCCAAAAATGTCTAATACTCCAATTTCAAATACCTGGTCACTGGGAAGAAAAGATATTACAGATAATAAGAATTCGAGCAAGTGAATAATACATCTATTGTTTCTGATAGAAGTATTGCTGTTCTGTGAAGGAAGGAGGCTGTATTTCAATAACATGGAATGAAATACACAAGAAGACCACATACAGAAAAAAATCAAATTCTACTCAGCATCATTATATTGAACAGAAATAAAAAGGCAGAGTTCAAGACTTTCACCAGTCATGTGGAAAACTAAATTTGCAAGAGAAGGAAAAAACCCTAAGCTTCTTTAAAGTCCACTTTCCAAAGCTATAGGTACTCACTTGCTCATCTAAGAGATAGCCATTTAAGAGAAGTTTCAAAAATGCTTGGATGCACTCAGTTACCCTTTCCAGTCTGTACTTCTTTGACAGCCAGAATCTAAATGTGCTTCAAGGGAAATCAGTTAACCACAAGCCCAAGCCTTCTCTGTGTCAGTACCAAGTAGAGGCTGCAAGCTTAGGCTGCACGAGAGGTTACAAGTCTCAGGTGAAACAACAGTTGAGGTTCAGGTTACTAGAAGAGAGATGTTTCTTCTCTGTACATATAAAAGAGAATTTTTTCACAGTACATCTAATTTGCCATGTGCTCGTGCATTCTGGGAAGGGCTTACATTTCGGCTATGTGGAAGCATCACAGCAGAGCAGTCACCTAGGATTCGGACAGAAAGAATGGGAAAGGGACAGAGGTGTTAATATTCTGTACTTGAGACTGAGTCATTGAAAACCTGATTTGGAGAGGAAAATAATTAGGTTCACTACAGTGAGCGAAATGAATGTTTTGGGATATTCTGTTGACTGCTTTGCAAGTTGAGAACTCCATGCAAAAGACTTGGCTCAATGAGGTTGGGTTTTTCTTTATTTTCTTCACAGCATTACTAGACAGAGAACATAAAAAGTGGGTTGCATTTAAAAATTTGTTGCAGTTTGCCTATGTGAAGGCAGTGGGACTTTCTCTGGAGTTAAATGATCTGCAACAGGATGAAGGACTTTGCCCTGTAGTTGATGTCCTTCTAGAACAGGGAAAATCAGCAAAGGAAAAATAATTCAATTTTCTGAAGTAGTACACTATCTGAAGCTGATAAGTTTTCCTTTCTCTTTGTCAACATAATTTGCAAATGTATGGATTTATATACATACAAAAAATATAGCAGGCAGCTGATTCTGAAATCTTTTCCTTCCACATTTTTCTCTATGTTCTACATTTCTTCTGTTTCTAAATCTACGTGTATATCAGGATATAGATGTAAAGGAGAAAAAGCCGAATCACCGTTGAAGTACTTGAGCACAGTTCTACTGCAGTCATTGTAACCACTACCATTTCATTAGATGAAGATCCAGCCCTCAAAATAAATTCCCATATAACACAGCAAGAAAAGGAAAATCATGAAGGAAAAGCTTATTACAAAACAAGCTGTGAAAAACAATCCTCAGGGACAAGCAGAGCCTTTTCCAGAAATCATTCCCAAGAAGTTTGTCTTCATTTCTAAAGCATACTAGTTCAATGCACTACTGATTGTCACAAGACTAGCTATGTGTGTAAATGTCAGGCATAGATTGTTGCATAATAAATATAGTCTAGAATGACTTTGTTAGGCAGGAGAGATTATTGAGAGGTCAATTAGCCTCCAAGGGAATTTCTACATGAAGCATAAAGTAGTATCACCACCTCCATCTCTAGCAATGACTGCAATTTCAATTGAGTTTTAAAATTTAAGCCTTATTCACAACTGCTCCTGAAAAGAGCAAGGTGTACATTCCTTGTTGCAATCTGTTTTCAACAAGTCCATTTCTAGAAAGTCCGTTTCTAGAATGAAGAATCAGATATTTTAAAAAGAAACTACCTTAGAAAGCCTAATATTGAAAATCCAGCATTATTATGCTACCTAAAGTGAGTTTAGGGGGTGCAGGGGGGAGGGGGGAAAAGAGCAGTTTGAAATTTTAGAGTACTTAGTAAGTTCTCATTCTTTTGGTTTTCTATTTTTGTCCACTTATATATAGCCTTCCTAACAGGAAACCAAAAGATGATCTGCTATGTAACATTGTACAACAGCTGAAATATTGTATTATATGTATTTCACAATTTTTAAGAACTACTTGACACAGCCAGAACAGCTTATCCCTTATCATCTGATTCATTGAGACTGGATTGCTTATATCCCAGTAGAGTCTACAACAGTTACTTTGACAAATTAGTCTCTTTTACTTTCCCTCAAGGAATTTTCCAACATTTGCATACGGAAAAGCCCAACAGGAACTGACTCAATGAATTACAAGTCAGGCAGAACAGGAACCTGTTCTCAGTTTCTCAAACTCTGGGTAAAACCCTTAGCAGCTAGCCTATTGCCTTCCCACAGGTAACATTGCTAATCAAAACTGTGATATTTGCAAGAAATATCTTGACTTTCTGGAGGTGCAGGAAATCATGTCATTGCAGTGTTTTTCAGAACTCCACTTGACAATCTTGGTCTAGTATTAGGAGATGCATATATTACATGAAAAGAGCTGGAGGTTTTACATAATTAATATCTTGCCTATGGGGCAAGTATAACAGAACAGGGCTCTATATCCTCTACAAAAGTGACAATTTACTACATTGTGGTATTTATGTGCAAAATCTCTTCAAATATTATAATAATTTTCTGTATTAAATAATTGCTCAGATTTTAAAAATTAAATAACAAATGACAGAACAGCATCAAAATGAAAAACATTGTTTTATATTTGACTGCCAATTAATTTGCTTTTTAAAATTTTTCTTCTTGTCTTTCTCCTTTTTATACCACTTTTCTTCTCAGGAAGAGGGGCCATATGTTTTTTTATTGGCTAGCTGTCAATCATATTAATTCCAGCAAAATTACTTTCCTTAAATTAATCATAGCGGAGATTTTCAAGGCAAAATAAAGCATGAATGATCCCATGTTTGCAAATGAAAGGTCATGTTACCAGTGTCTAAGGGAACAAATATCAGAATAAAGCACTTTTTATTCTGAAAGATCCCCTTATTTTATTTTATTATTTTAAGGTTACAAAACATCACTGAAATATTTTATCATGTTTCAGATATTCAATATGTACTATGTGTAATTAAAACAACTATAGTTTTAGTGGGGGCTGAGACACTGATTTCAAGTTTGACAGTATCTGTTAGCACAGAAATTAGTAAAAAAAGGAATCTGCCAATGTTTGAAGAACTTTTGTGTCTTAGACCAATACATAAGTGTGAATAGTTAAAAACAAGCATGGATGTTCACTATAGCTCATGTAGGTTTTGCTATTTACAAGACAGAATTGATAATATTTCACAGTATCTCTAGTTTTGCCTTTTTTCCTCAGAATGACATCTTAGTAAAGATGTCCTTATAGGAATACCTTTTTGATCTTTTCCACTTAACAATTGTAATTATAAAGAAACTACATAAAAGTTCTTGACAAATCCTAAAAAAAATACACATACGGAAGACATCCTGTTTAAATTATACAGTGCCTTGGCAGAGATCTTGCCATTGATCAAGTGATGCTCTTGAACCATTTGCCATTCCTGGCAAGATGAACAGAACTCCCATTACGTCTGACCTACTGCATCAAACAAACATATGGCATATTATTTGGCCACTTTTTTTCGTTGCAGATGATTTTTATCTGCAAAATTCATAGGGTTAACTCCCATTATTATTTTTTGCTATCTGCCTGCATGAAACAGCGAGGTGACTCTGCTGTAGGTCGGTGACCTTATGTGCCTTTTAATCTGCTCACACTATAGCATTTCTTGCTCTTCCTCCAACTTCTGCCAATAATGAGGATGGAAGTCAATAGGCTTATGTCTGACCTGGATAAACTAGAAGTGATACTGATTAATGAGGAAATATTCTTCGGATTAGATGAAGTATATAATCTAGCCGTCAAATGAGGACCCTCAGAATCCTAATTAAGAAGCCCTCAATTTTCCCAGGGGCTACAGATTACATCCATTGTCATAAACGCTATTCTTGAAGGGAATTGGCTGAATACACTCAGTTAGATATGTTCTTCATCTCAAACAATTACTGCACAAAACTACTTTCTGAAATTTTTGAGACAGATATTTCACTATTCTGAGATTTTTGCTGAGACTTGGTTTCATTGTCGTGGCTCTCAAATATCTTGCTCAACAACTGCAATTTTTCATTTGATATTACCTTACCCAGGTGTGAGTGGTATTTATGAAACTGGTGGCTGGTCACATCAGAAAGAAACACTGTCTCCAGGCATGTCAGGAAGGAAGAAGTATAGACTCAAGACCTATATCCCTCTCATCAGTAAGCACATACACTCTCAGCTCTTTCTAGATTTCCCTTACGTCCACATATAGAAACAGTTCAACGTAAGTTCATGTTCTGAGCAGGAAGTTGTTTTCCCTCCTCCCTGTACTCCTAGCACCCATCTACTGGGTTCAATAATAGATAAATAAATGTTTTAGCTTATACTCTAAATTTATTTTCTTAAGATGGGGAAAATTTCTATTCCAGAATATCTCGTTCTATAAATCATATATTGTCTACTAAAAATTTTGTAAATGAGACTTCTGAGGTCTTTCCTTTGTCTAAAGAAGTGTTCCCACTTCTACTCTTTGGCAATATTGAAATTTTGCTGGCAATAAGAATACACACTCAGAATATACAAGCTTTCTAAATACCTATTTAGAAATATTCTAAATGCTCTATTTACAACAGGAACCTATGGCTGACCTGGTGATACAGAGTATAACTGAAAGACAGTTTTCTTGCTCGTCTATAACACAGCAGGCATATTGGCAATTACCCCATCTTCACGCCAAGTAAGAATCACAGAATGGGTGAGGTTGGAAGGGACCATAGCGGGTCATCTGGTCCAACCTCCCTACTGAAGCAGGGTCATCCTAGAGCACATGGCACAGGATTGTGCTCAGATGGTTCTTGTGTATCTCCACAACCTCTCTGGGCAGTCAGTTCCAGTGCTTGGGCACCTGCACAGTAAAGAAGCTCTTCATGTTCAGATGGAACTTTCTGTGCATCCGTTTCTGTTTGCTGCCTCTTATTCTGTTTTTTGTCACTGCCAGGAAGAATCTGGTTCCATCCTCTTGACATCCTTCTGTCAAACACTTATAGACATTGATGAGGTCCTCTCTCAGTCATTTCTTCTCAAGACTAAATAGGCCTAGCTCCCTTACCCTTTCCTTGTAATACAGATGCTCCAGTCCTCTCATCACCTTTGTTCCCCTCCACTGGACCTGCTCCAGGAGCATTATGTTTCTCTTGTACTAAGGAGTCCAGAAGTGTACACAGCACCCCAGATGTGGCCTCCCCAGGGCTGAGCAGACAGGCAGGATCAACTTCCTTGACCTTCTGACAATGCTCTTCCTAATGCACCCCAAGACACCACTGTCCTTCTTGTTCACAAGGACACACTGCTGGCTCATGGACAGCGCGTTGTCCACCAGGACACCCAGGTCCTTCTCCACAGAGCTGCTTTCAGCTGGTCAGCTCCCAGCCTGTGCTGGTGCAGGAGATTATTCTTCCACAGGTGCAGGACCCTGCATTTGCCTTTATTGAATTTCATGTAGTTCTTCTCTGCCCACCTCTCCAACGTGATGAGATCCCTCTGAAGGGTTGCACAGCTCTCTGGAGTATTTGCCACTCCTCCCAATTTTCTGAAGGCAGGGAACTTGTTGAGGAGGCATCTATCCCTTCATGCAAGTCATCAATGAATAACTTAAACAATGTTGGGCCCAGTATAGGACCTTGAGGGAGACTGCTAGTGACAGGTCTCCAACTAAACCCTGTGCCAACTTGGATCTGCTGTTCAGTCACCATTTATCTATAAAATACTTAGAGAGAGAAACTCTTTGCTAACTAGCTGATAAAACAACATGCCTTCTACTTACTAGTAGGAAAGGAACACAATATCAAGGTTTTCTGAAGCATATATACCCAATTATCTTGTTTTCCATCAGAAAAGAAAAACAATTCTCTTGTAGAATGAGTCAGGAATTCTTGTCTTAAGTAATTTCTTTACTCATTTGGACCACTGGATCCAACTTTGCCAGCATACAATCAATTACCTTGAAATGCCACATTTACACAACCATGAATTCTAGTCTCTTATCTACAAAACTGAAAATCAGCACAATTTTTGGATGTAAGTAAAACAGTAGTAAACTTTGAAGAGCTAAGAGTCTTAGGAAGACTGTCACATAGACCATTTTGGTAACAGTAAAATCAGTAGAAAAGAGAATCATTATATAGATGAGTGAAGATAAATATCAATAATTAAACAAAAATTATAAGAAGTATGAGAAATCTTAATAGCTTTCCTCTAATCCCATTCTAGGGGTCAATAATGGCAAAATAGTTTCTCCACAGTCAATTTTTTCCAAATAATATCAAGATGAATAAAGTAAGAAACCTCAGACCTCAAAACCAGTCTAAACTAGAATCTAGGGTTATAATTTAGTTAAAACTAGACAAAATAATAGGTAAGTTTTTATGAAAGAGAGCATTTCTAAATGTGTATTATCTCACTTAACAACATCATCAAAATTCTCCCTTTATAACTACTGAATAGTGTTATAAAGAAATGAATTTGCTGTATTCTGGCTACACTTTTATCTCTACTTCATATCTTCAGAGCTTGGTCTTTGCAGAATTTCAAAGAATTATCCCCCCTTCCCTTAGATCTAAAGATAATAATCACTTTTATTTTGCCTGAAACCTGTCACAAGCTATTTCATAGTAAATGTAAATCAATATTAAATACAAAAATCAAGTTATTTCCACCATAATAGTTAAACATGGATAACTAGTTTCCTAAAAAAATGCCGAGATCAAATGTTTCTCTTAGAGTTACTAAGTTAATACATCTGATTTTATTGCTTCATAAATTCTCTACTGGGATTGAGGTACATTTTAGCTGCCTCACAACAAAACAAGAACTGAGTTAGAAACTTTATTGCAGGTTCGTGATGAAGGCTTCATCCCATCTGGTAAGTAGTAAGTCTGTCAGTTTTCAACTGGGGAATGAAGTGTAGTCTGAAAAGTATGACTTACTTAGTCACATAAGTTAATGTCTTCTATGGATCTTTACACAGAGGTTTATTAAAACTTCACTAAATTGAAGGCATAACGTTTTTAATTGATAGAGTTTCTCAGTTGTATATGACATAAATCTGAATCACCAATCACAGATTCATTCAGAAATCCAACTTGGATCTAGAACTGCATTGTGCCCTGATATGTCTTGTCAGTACTGACAAATAACCCTGAGCTTCCTATAACCAGCCTAAGTGAAGAACTCTTCTATTTTCAAGCATTCATATAATACGTGGCCAAAGAGGAGACTATTGCAAGTTCCTCATTCCTGACAACATCAAACAATAGCACTTACAACATCACATTGTTTCCAAGTCACCTCACGAGTAGAAATAGTCGCTTCTTCTACCTAGTAATTGCACTAAAAGAAGACTACAATATAGAAACATCTTAAACTTTCATTATTTGAAGATCCTATGATATCCAGAAATTATAGGTTTATATTAATAACAGAGATATACAATACCCTATCCTGAAGGGCTGTGAGATATCAAATAGAAAAAATTGTAAAGTCACACATACAAAAATGATTTCAAATAATTTTTAATAGATTTCTAATACACTGATTAGAAATTTCATTCTCAACAAGAGCTACAAAAAAGCTCCCTGTTATCAGGAATGCCTGAGCTCAATTGTTGTCTGTCATAGACATGTACTGAGCTAAGTCCACGTTCCTTAAGTTCCAGGAATGAATGAGGAAGAATTGTGACCGCATGCTCCTGTCCTTCCTTAGCATAAACAGAGTATTTCAAATTAGGACATGGATTGGAAAATTGCTCTGGCTTAGTGTCAGAAACAGACACGTAAAATCATTCCACGTTACTGGCAAACCTTCCCTTTGCCTCCAGCAAGAAGCTAGGCACTCTGGTGGTATGCATAATGACAGAATGCTTTTAAGTGCAGAAAGCTCTGAGTTACTCAGGCATGGTAGCTTTCTCTGTTAGCTACACCCATAGAAGAGAAATGTGATTTATTACTAGTTGGTCTACAAATAGGAATAAAAATAAGATTGTAAAGTCCTCAAACTCTAAGAGGGCACCTCATAAATATTTGTCCTATGAAGTCAATGCAGATATGATATAAGGAAAATATATTTATTCTTTTTTGAAAGCTCCTCATCTGTCATTTTTGGATTACAATTTACCAATATGCCAAGACACTCGTATTTCATGTTCATAAGAAAGCTCAGCTGAGCATGTGAGACATTGAGCCTTGATTAAGACATCTGCATATGAACATCTAATTAAGTCTACTGTCTTAGTTTGTTCCTTTGATTCTACTGAGATTTCTTTTTTTTTTTTTTTTGTTATTTCTTTAATTTGTTTCTTGACTGCTCCATTGATGCATATAAATTAACATTCATTTTTCCAAGAAACCACACTGGATAACAACAGCACTAAACTTAGTAGATGATAACCTAGAAAATATTCTTAGAGTGATTAATTCAGTGAATTTTAAACTGAATTTGAAGGCCTTCAAATAAATTCTGTTTTTAATACCCTACACTAGGGTCACACTTTGGGAAGAAATAACAAGTATATTTCACAGCACAAAAACACCAAGCAGCATTTTGCATGTTGAAAGTCTCTGTTCCTTCTGTATTGTTAACTCTTAAAAGGTAAATTGTAAAAGATAATTGTAAACACCTATCTAGATTACTGCATAAAATACCATGTCCTACTATACAAGCAAATAAATAAGAAAGTATGTTAAAGAAGAAACAATTTGAAGGAACGCTCGGTGCTTTAAACGTTCAGGTATCACAGTCATACTATTACAAAATGCTTTAAAATTCTATCATTATGCGTTAAATTCCATCGCCTAATGGAATTATGTTTCTTTTATGGCTCAGGATTTGAACAGATAATGGAACACCTAACAGTTTGCAATGGCACTCCTACCTGCCAGTCTCATCTTGATTTTGAAGGTAGCAGTTGATTGTGTTGACTAAAAAGCTAAACAAACGACCATATAGAGATTTTGCCAAGAGATCCCGGTAAAAATCTGCAATCTCTATTGTGTGCCTCCGTACAATCATGTCTCCTAAGAGAGAAAGCAGAAAATGGAGATGAAAGCGTGCTGTGAAGTTCGCCTTAAGTAATTTTAGTTACAGTAAATTTAGCCACAGTTACTTGTCCTTTGCCAAACATTTACAAAGTGTTAGCTTTTTTCTGAAGCCTCCAGTGTAAGATGAGAAGACTGTCAACACTCAAAAGATTTTCATTTTGTAAATATGTGCCTTTATACTTTGTTTAAAAGAAACATGCATGAGTACCACACAGAACTAGCATTTTTCTGAAAATAATTTTCTCAGCTTTTTTTTCTCCCCAAGACATTCCTGTTGACTTAAGTTCTCACAAATATTCTCTATTAATATTTAATCTGTTATCTTGACACAATTTTGTAAGATTAATTGAGTTAGGAGTCCATCGGCATCACACCATGAAACTGTTCTGCTCCATATTAAAAAGACATCTCTAATTCGGTGGCCTAGTCAGCTTTACTGCATGGCAGGTAACCCTACATATTCCTCTGAGAGAATATTTACAGGACCATACAAGAAATTTGAAACAAAATTAATCAGCTTTTAAAATTCTCAAATCACATAGATCAAAATGCCACAAGGTCTGATCTATGACAATGTAAGCTTGGAAAAGATTACCTTTAAAATACTGAACATCAGTTGTTAAGGCTGAAGCAAGTTCATCTGCTGAAACCTGTAGCATTCCTGCCACTGAAAACAAAATTTAAAGAAAGACTGATTTGTGCTATACTACATATTTCATTTTTTAGAACAGATTTTCTTCTGTAGATGCTATTTTTGAATAGTGAAGCCACACATTAAAGAAATCAGTGCTGTCATAGGAGCAATCAAATTTAATGAACACAAAATGGGATTACTATAATCAGTACTTTGTGAAGTTTGAAAGTATCTGTATATTATAGCTTTCTTTCCCCTTTAAAGATTACTCAGGACTTTCCCCAGGGTTTGGCGGACTATTTCTTGAAATAGAGTTGAGGTATGCTACATATTGACGTTCTGTATCCATAAGCCACTTGGAGATTTGTTAGTGACCAAGAGGGCAAACTTCAAAGCATGGAAACAAGAGACCCATTTAAGACATGGATTTTGAATGTAAGGCATTCAGTTCAAAGCAAATTGTTCAGCTGTTGACATGCAGTGCAAAAGCAGGTTAAAAGAAGATTGTGCAAAGTGTGCTGTATGATTTCTTTTGGCAAATGATAGCATTAAATATGATATATAATTAGATAATTTGTGACACTGGCATTTTATTTCATCCCACAGAAACCTGTAGTTTATAGAGCATCCAAGTCATTAGGACATTGTCTTGCCACAGTAACATGAATTTTCAGAAGTAATTTTTTTGTCTCCCTGGAATTGTGTTTCCATCTATCGGTGGAACAATGCAACTTCCCTGCCGTGGGACCAAGCAATGCTCCAAGGTCATGTTCTACTGACCTTGTTCCAGTAGCTGCAGGTCTGACACGAATGCTGTCTCAGCGTCTGTCAGAGCCGTAAAGCGAATGTCTCCAAGATGCAGAATTGCTGAGAGAATTATAAACAGGTTCTCCACCTCCTGCACATATTTTAGGCAGAATTAAAAATAAAGAAGAGATCTGTTGGGCACAATCAGTGACAAGTAATATTTTATAAAGCCACAAATTTTATTAGTTTGTATCACTGGCATTTGCTAAGTTAAAAGGTACTCATGTGTGAAATATTAACAGGAAATTTGGATTTAGAAATCAAACTGGAACATATCTAGGGCATAAACCAACAAACTTACCTTTTAGTCTTTTGTTTAAATGGAAGCCACATTAACTGCTAGGCTAAGATGGTTTTTCAAAATATGCTAAAAACCCTGAAATATCTTTAATAGATGCATTATTTCAGCAATAAATAAACATATCTTGCCCATAAAGAATTTCCATTGAGAAAATTTCTGTGTCTGGGAATAGCAAGATTTTTTCCTCAGCCAACTGCATTCACAAATAAAGTCTCTAGCTCTAAATCATAACTGGTTCCTGGCAGTAAAAGCTGTAATTAAGGTCTTAAAGAAACAATAGTAACCTCCCTTGCCCTCACACTTTCCCTCCATGACTGCATGCTCTTTTCCAACGTCTCTAAAGTTATAAAGCAGTTATCTCTACAGGCAGATTTCTCCTAGCCTCATGTTTATCACAGCAAGAAGAAAATGAACTTTCTTGTCTTGTTTTGATTTGGTTGTTCATTTTTTAAATATTTTTTAAATTCAAGAAAAAATATGCTCCATGAAATATGAACTTTAAAATGCTAAGATATGGAAAGCATTGTGCCGTTCTTTTAAGGGGGGTTTTTGAGATTTTTTTTTTTTAATTTCACCTTTAGAATTGTGAAACATGAAACCCAGTATTCGCTATAACATTACGTACCATTATTTCCAGCAAACTTAATTGATAATTCTTGAAATATTTTTGGGAAATGGTCTGTATTTAAAACCCGATTCTACTGAAACTGCAGAAATGACAGCGGGAATTCTAACCAGAATTTGCAGAAGGAGATTAAAAAATACATTACTCCTGAAATACTTGACCAAAACATCCTTTTTATTTTCAAGTTTTCTTCTTTTAATCTTGTTCCTTTCCCTAATAAATATTCCCATCATAAAAGGGCATTAAAAGAGCTTATAGTCTTTCTGGGATAGACCACAGCAGCTCCAATTCTGTTTAAGCAAGGTTGATTCCTTAAACTACATTTTAAGACACAAATGTCAATGTCTCACTGTATGAGATAGACATAAATAGGGCAACAATATATTTTTGTATTACACAATACCAAAGTTAATGATTAAAAAACCCCCAATATAAACAGTTGAGGTCCAAATAAGATATCTCCTAAACTAAAAGAACTCTCCTGTTAAGATGGAATTCAAACTAGGGTGCTATATCCTGATTCTTGGGATCATATTTTAGGCAAGATGCAATGGTACACTAGTTCAGCATGCTCCTTGCTTAGGGTTTAGATCCGTATGAACTAGTTTGGGGATGACTGTACAACCCTGAACAGCAGAAGGTTGGGACAGATGTTTGTTCTGGTGATTTTGATAAGGCCTCAGGTTTACTTCATATTGCAGATTCTCCAACACTTTTGCATTGTTCTCTAAGATGCATGTTCCCTCACCTTTAAAACAATTGTTTTTAATAAACAGTAGAAGATACCATTAAAGACTGCTAAGGAATCTTTATGAGGTTCTTCAAAAAGATAATTTATCATTAAATGTGGCTAGATAGTCAAGGAATAATATATACAGACCATACCATGTACCTCAGAAGTAATGAGTGGAAATTTTAGGAATATGTTTTATCTAAATTGAATCTTTGACATAGGAGATTAGTCTGCAGCATTCCAGAGTTCCACAAATTTCTAGCCTCCTAAATGATAATTCTAAACTGCCTGAAGACAGAGAAGCCTTGAAGATGGTTTACACTTTTCTGAGAGGCAACTCAAAATTTCATTTTGAGAACTCTGAGCAAAGTGAAGTGCTAGAGACTAAAAAGAATACTGCATATAAAGTTTCCTCAGACAGTTTCTGCAGGCCTCTAAATTGTGAGTCATTATGCACTCATTCGTTTATGGACTGAACCTTCTCAACAGATGTATTAATGAAAGAGCACGAGAGATTCACATATCTGTGAATACTGGGTTAAATCCAGAAGCATCTGGACCCTTGCTACTGAAGTCTCCTGGTTCAGAGATTGAGTCACTAAGAGTAAGGAATAATACAGTCAAATATAGCCATATGTGTTCAATTTTGTATATGGTCACATTAATATTCTTGAAGAAAAAACCCTACTCTTCTTTATATTTAAAGGTGACATAGGTCACCAAAGAATATTTGTTACTACCTGAACAAGGGAATGCCAAACATCTACACAATGTACCATCAGCACAGAAGTCTACCTCACACCTAAGTAACAGCTTCAGCAGACTCACAATTTTCTTGCTGATAGCACTTGATCACTTTTTATTACAATTGCTGACCATCTGTCATTTTTTAAGATAATCTATCTTAATGTTACATTAACTTTTTCTCCCATAGAATCACAGAATCACAGAATCACAGAATCAGTAAGGTTGGAAAAGACCTTAGAGATCATCGAGTCCAACCTATCACCTATTACCTAACCTAGCCAAACCTGTTACCTAACCTGTTGCCATCCTGCTACCAACACACCATCCTACCTATAACACACTACCCTAATATCTAGGTCATGCCACCAAGTACATCATCCAACCTTTTCTTAAAAACCTCTAGGGACGGTGACTCCACCACCTCCTTGGGCAGCCCATTCCACTGTGAGATCACCCTCTCTGTGAAAAAGTTCCTTCTAATGTCCAGTCTAAATCTCCCCTGACGCAGTTTAAGACTGTGTCCTCTTGTTCTATCACTTGTAGCCAGAGAGAAGAGACCGACACCCAGCTGGCTACACCTCCCTTTCAGGTACTTGTAGAGAGCGATAAGGTCTCCCCTCAGCCTCCTCTTCTCCAGACTGAACAACCCCAGCTCTCTCAATCGCTCCTCATAGGGCTTGTGTTCCAGCCCCTTCACCATCTTTGTCGCCCTTCTCTGGACCCGCTCAGGGATCTCAACATCCCTCTTAAACTGAGGAGCCCAGAACTGAACACAGTACTCAAGGTGTGGCCTAACCAGTGCCGAGTACAGGGGGAGAATAACTTCCCTAGTCCTACTGACAACACTATTCCTGATGCATTTCTCTAAAGATACTAAATATCATGTAAGGGTAAATAATTTCTAGTTTATTCTAGAAGTACTGTTGCTTATGCATTTCTTTTACAGAAGTGTCCCAGGTACAGTGTGCCAGGTTGCATATCCATATACGTATAAGAAATAAGGGGGTTTGCTAAACATTTTAGTATCCTGAAGGGATTTATACGGTTTACATGAGTTTTTCTATTCATCCCTCAATTTCTTCTGATTTCCATCACACCTCTGTCCTCCAGATCCTCTTATTGACTAATTTTTAAAATTTTTCTCTTCACAAGTTTTATAGAATCAAAGAGAAATAGTATTAGGCCTATATTTTGTTGTTTGGAGGAAGCTAAGTCAGCTCTTTCAAGCTACCCAGTTCTAATTTCGTCTAAATATGTATTTACTTATTTTCAGGTGCTGCTAGCATATGTGTGTTTCACAAAATTAAAAAGGACAGGGAGATAATCAGGAAGAGGAAAAAGTATCTGTCACTTCTATGTGGTATCTACCACATGGGATTTGATTCTTATCTATGTAATTTAATTGTTCAAAGTATTATACCTTGAAGCTGTTTTGTGAATTTCTAAGAATTAAAAAGATTTACATTGTTGGTTCTGTGTCTAATTAAAAGTGATTACAGTAGTTTCCCTGGAGTGAACTAGTACTGCATATTGTTTCAAGGTCTCAACCAACAGGAAAAGGTTATCAGTTAGAGTTCTTTACGGTCTGCTTTTAACTAGTATGATTATTTTAGCCACAAATAACACAAACTTGTGTAACTTACCAGGCTACTGAATCCCAGAGCACCTAGAGCTTGTTTTAGTATGGTTAGTTTCTCCCTGTTTTGGGGATTGGCTGTTAACATCGTCTCTTCCAGTACAGTCTGGCTTAGATACCTGCACAGAAGAAAAACAGCATATATGGAATCAACAAGGCTGGTGCATGGTCTGAGTTTTGAAGCTAAAACCCAGCTTTGCATTTCTAACCAGAGGTTCATTACAGACTTCTCAACCTTTGGAGAGACTAGTGACAGAATGTTCAGTATTTATTTCTTAATAATTTTCTTAAGACTCCCCCCAGCCCCAACTTTAGCCTTACAATTAAGCTAAAACTTCATATTGAATTTACACCTGTGACAGTTTTGTCATCCTTCAAGTACCAGAGATTCCCCTTCAGAAGAAAGATTTGACAAGAACCTCTGATAACGCTTTAAATTCCCCTCCTGCTGCTAGGGAACAGATCAGCTCTTAACTGCCATGATGATCATTCATTCCCTTACCAGCTGAAAGAGTGACAGGTATACTCAACATCTCTTAGAACAACACAGTAACTAAGTACATAGAATAGTAAGCGTACCGGTTTTAAGCTTTGCACACTGTGAAGCAAAAGAAAATTCTATGAACCTTCCCAAAAATAATTATTAAAAGAGAGAAAGAGAGACACCTAGTGCAGCAGCTAACTCAGGAAAGAAAAACAGAGACCCAACATAAAGGGTAATGGCACAAAAAAGACTAAATATACTAAACCAGATTATTGGAAAGGGCAGCACACTAATCTTTACAACAATACATTTTGAATCTTTTGATATATGTATAAGGGCTGTACTTTTAAAAGTATTCAGGTAACTTCATACAGCTGAAATCACTCAGAATGAGGAGTCTGAATATCTTATGGGATCTGACTTGTAATTACATCATGCTGAAAATGTAAGGAGATGTTTCCCATTATCATTATAATTAAATTACCATTGTCATTAAAATATACATTCATCAGACAATCTACATTCTTCAGGAACACCACTTACATAAACGAAAGAATTCCCCACACCTATATACAAATACAGTGAATCGTCTCTGTATCGCGACTTCTCCTTCACGACCTCGCCCATTTGCGAAGCAATTTTTTCGCAGTCTGGCTCCACGGATCTGCGATATTTCATACCCAGCACATGTGCTCTCCTTCTGCTTTGCCGAAGGGCGGTGCTAGCTCTCCCTATGAGGCGGGATGGGCCCGCCCCATGCCCGGCTCCCTGGGGGAAGGCACGGAGGGAGGGTTCAGGGTTTCCCCGGCACAGCCTCGAGTTTACAGTCCTGTCGCACCATGCCGGGCCCCTGAGCCGGTCCTGTGTATCTCCATGCCCAGTCCCTACAGTGGAAGGGTCACGCTGCACTGTGTCCCAGGAGGCCACTGAGACCCAGTGCAGCACCGCCACAAGACATGCCATGTATTCCTATGTACAGTGTATATATGCACGTATAATTTATAGAATTTAAAAAAGTGTTGTGGAAGCTTTATACGTGCTGACTTTCTCAACGGCTTAATAAAATTCAAACTGCCTTCAGGGGCTCTGGACTGGGGACAGCAGGGAGCGCCTGGGGGGCTGTGGGATGGGGAGGGCCACTGTGGAAGGCAGAGCAGGTCCCTCAGTGTCGCGTGCCTGCCCGTGTGTGCGAGCTGCAAGCGGGCAGTGCTTGTGTGTGTGTGTCTGTGTTACTGTTTACATGGCTACAGGCAGGGAAGGCA
>WEKX01018641.1:42392-72905 GCA_013390025.1 Pitta sordida | reverse complement strand
TTCACCATCCTCGTTGCCCTTCTCTGGACCCTCTCAAGCAGCTCAACATCCCTTTTAAACTGGGGAGCCCAGAACTGCACGCAGTACTCAAGATGGGGTCTGACCAGCGCTGTGTACAGGGGGAGGACAACCTCCCTGGACCGACTGACCACACTGTTCCTGATGCAGGCCAGGATGCCATTGGCCTTCTTAGCCACCTGGGCACACTGCTGGCTCATATTGAGTTTCCTATCAATCAGTACACCTAAGTCTCTCTCCACTTCACTAGTCTCGAGCCACTCCTCCCCCAGCCGGTAGCGGAGCATGGGGTTGTTATGGCCGAAGTGAAGAACCCGGCACTTAGTTTTGTTAAACCTCAAACGGTTCCCTTTGCTCGTTTGTGCCAAGAGAGACAAGGGGAAGGAGCAGAGAATTGTCCGCAGAGCTCCGGAGTTCCGGGGGGTGGGGCAATGGGCGTGGCCTGCATGCATATTAACGACCTGCAGTTCTTTGCGAGATCAGGGTTTCGCGATGGCATTGGCCTGTCCCTTTCCTCGTGATGGCATCATTACTATACCACCAAAGATGGACAATTTACACAGACTCCAACCCTCATCCCCTCACCACAATTACAACAAAAGGAGGACTCAGTCAGCAGATACCTCAAGTACAAATAAGCCTCACATCAATGGATAAAGCTGGTGAATTAACACAACCATTGGGAAAGTGAGTCTGTGAGCATCACTGTCAGTGCTTAGGTCTGGTTCCTCAAGGTTACTAAAAACATTAATTTTGTCAGAATCAGATACATACAAATGACAGCACAGCTGTCAAACAGATAGAGCAGAGGATACAAAGTATAGGCCAGCTTTATGGTGGCGGATTTTTGTTCAGTTGGTTTTTTTGTTTGTTGGTTTGTGTGGGGGTTTGGGTTTGTTTTTGTTTGATTTTTCGTTGTTTTTATTGGGTTTTTGTTTGGTTTTGTTTGGTTTGGTTTTGTTTGGTTTTGTTGTTGGTTTGGTTTGGTTTGATTTGGTTTATTGTTTGGGTATTTTGTGGTTGCTTTGTTTCTTTTTCCCCCCTGGGGTTTTTTTCCTTGCCTGTAGTTTCAAAAGAAGCCTGGAATCCATCTGCTTCTGAATCTGGCATAGAACCTATTGGTATAAAGCTTAATCCATCAGAAATCTTTCCACTGTTCTGAACTGCTGCATGAGCTTATATCAGTAATGTGTTATGCATCATGTGTCGGCGGTGGTTTTGATCCATAATTAGGAGACTTACTGAAGCAGCTACTCTGCTGTCAAAATATCATATTGTTGAATGGTTGGAGGAGCTGGAAGCTTATGGCCATTTCTGTAAAAAAACACTCTTTCTCAATGGTGTTCTCCTTAAATAACTTTTTGTCTCTCTTTCTGTATTGAGCAGGGAGTAGTCTTTCCTGTCCTGTGAAGAGAATATTCCACACTTCTCTTTTTTAAGCAACCTCATTTAACCAGCATTATTTAGCACAGTTGAACTGCTAGTGAGTACTGATGTTGCAAAAAGATGTGTGAACACTACCAACACTTATGAAAGCAGGCTGTAGCACAACATGTGATGCAGAACATTCACTCCCTGAGAGTAAAGAGTTTAGTTATGATATGAACCAACATGCATCAGTTCTTGTCTTTAGTGCAAGCCCTTGCTGATACAGCAGGGAGCAAACTGGGTACCTGCCAAACCAGGTGCCTGTGGCTCCAACAGCCCATCCATAAACTGCACCATCTACTGGAACATGCCTGTTGGAAGGTAATCTAACTTTCCCAGTAATACATGTCCTGAAGATTTAATCAGCAGATGTATCACAGTATCAGTGTCACAGTATTTGCAAGGTTGGAAGAGACCTTGGGGATCATTGAGTCCAACCTGTAACCCAACACCAACCCATTGTCTAAACCATGGCACTAAATGCCTCATCCAGCCTACTCTTAAACACCTCCAGGGATGGCGACTCCACCACCTCCCTGGGTAAACCAGTGACCTTGGAAAGGGATGCAGTTGGATATTTTCTAAGGTTAACTTCAGTTTAGAATCAGTTTCCCCAGTCTAAAAGCAATTAAATTCTTTTAGAACAGTTCATGAGACCCAATAATTTTCCAAACAATTTAAGGACTACTGAAATACAAAAAATTGCTTTTAAGATATGTACATTTGATGGTTAGATATTTATAATACAGAGGATGGACTAATTGCATAGAATACTTGGAACTGTTGATAAATTTTATACAACTCTTACAATTGCAGCGAATATACAGTGCAGCATAATATTTCCTAGCCATACAAGGAAATACATTTTCCTAATTATGAAGTTCATTCTATCTCAGAGACATAGTGACACTTAGATAGAATTAAATGTATTATTTTTCCCTGTTAAACAGTTCCCTGGCATCTTCTTTCAACTTGTAAGGTCTTGAGGACAAGAAGGCCTTGAAACGCTCTTTATAACAATATATATTACTACTGTCACCCATTTATGTTTACAAACTAGAGCCCAGAACAATTTTTA
The DNA here is from genome assembly GCA_013390025.1 of Pitta sordida. Classification (NCBI taxonomy): domain Eukaryota; kingdom Metazoa; phylum Chordata; class Aves; order Passeriformes; family Pittidae; genus Pitta; species Pitta sordida. The sequence continues at coordinate 70,381 of WEKX01018641.1, read as the reverse complement.
AATTGTCCCTTCTACAAAAATAAGGAAAGGGGAAAGAGATGTGTCACAGTACGAAACTCCTAGTAATAATGAAACACTCCTTCATTGTAAATACATTGCTATTCCATAAAATGTAAATTTTTTCCAGGACTCACAGGTTCACAGGTTATTCTGAGTTGGAAGGGACCCGCAGGATCATCTAGTCCAACTCCCAAGCGAACGGCCACCCAGGGATCAGGCCTCCCAGCTTTCCTCATATTTACAGTGTATTTTTGGCTTTTGACATTCAATTAACCTGGACAGAATGGCATTGCTAGTGATAAAGAGGGATAAAATTGCTTAAAATTTATATTTCAAACTTACCAGAGAATCTTCATACTTTTCTTATTGTGAACTATATTATTGTAGCCATGAAAACCTATGGTGTTACTTAAGCATGTGTAATGTCCCTGTTTCCAGCAAGATGGTCTGTGTTCAAATGTAAACCAGGCCTGGGGACTCCTGAATTCTTTGTCTTCGAAAATGCTAGTAAAAGTGGTATTACTGCTATACAATCCAGAGCTGATGCTGCATAACTGCTGATGCGTGCAGGCTGTGCACCCGTTGTAGGTTTACTTGGTGTAGCTTTACTTGCCTTACTGGGGTACCTCTAAATGTAAACTCATTCTGCAAAGGCACATTCACATTAGTCTACTGTAGCTTCACAAAAAGATTTTCATATTTTGGATTTTGGATGAAGTTAATTCTTTTAATTGAAGGTAGCTACTCAGACAAATGATATTTGTATCTCTGGTAAAAGTGCTGAAGCAAACAGTTTATGCAGTTTTAATAATTAACTCCTTTCTGCTGACTATCACTATCTAACCATTTGTTTAAATGTTATCCCATGCTGACATTTGCATCAGACTAGTACTTTCAACAGACAGTTTATCAGCATATTAAAAAGTTTTAAGGATGTGATCAGAGACTGTTTATTTCAAAAAGAGAAGAAATATTGATTCACAAAATGAATAGATGTTTTTTAGAGAAGATGAATTGATCTAATTGTAGTATAGTCATCTTCAGTAAAGTACAATGCAGCATCAGGCAATTTCTTGAGAAATATAAAAGAGACTATACAGAGCTTTTCTTTCTGATTTTTTCTTCTAACAGTTCTAATTTGCAGCATTGTAGCAATCTCATCAATTCTAGTCTCTAAAAGGAAAAAAAAATTACTATTTAGAAGAAAAAAAATCCATGGTTGTAATTTTTCAGTATATTGTTTATCATGACATACAATGTTTCAACCATCATTAGAATGAAAACATAGATCAAATTTTCAGGTAGGGGTGTGAATGGTGTGCCCAAGAATATATATATAAAAAAGTTACTTTCTATGACATTCAATTCTTAAATTCAATTACTGAATCCTAAAATTCAATAATAACCTTACTTGTTTACCTTATCCATCTCATTGTAAATGTTACACATCAGCACAATTATTCAACATATATATATCATACATACATCTCAAGTATGAAGAAGAAAATCAGCTTACCTGAATAATACTGTTTTTTTGACATATGCATATTTCAAAATTTCTAACATAACAATACCTGTTAAAATCTTTGTCCAAATAAATAATTCTCTGCTTAGATGACTGAGCAAATAATGAGACTAAAGCTAAGGCTAGCTAAGATGAGCTAAGACTAAAAGGAAACCTTTTACTGTCAGTTTGCTGCTGACAGAAACTCAGCAAAACAGTATTTGATTTATATTAATTAATTTTCTTTTGAACTCTAACCCTAGAACATTTAATATTAAATGATGTGATCTCCCTCATTCAACATAGACAAAACATAAAATTTCTGTCTTCTGTTAGAACTGTTATGTTTTTATAAAATCTGTAACGAGAAAAATAAACAGGTTTCAAATCTGATAATCAGGGGATTCTGTAAAAATAGCCACTTTATGCCACACAACTAAATACACAAGGCTCTTTATGGTACAGAAATATCTGGTTCATTACAGTGCTTCAAGTCATATCTGAAAGTGAAAGTGTCTGACAGAGATTAGTGGGTTTTGACCACTTCAGCAGAAATTCCCTTTTGTCAGGGCAGTTAGAGTGGGGTTCCAATTAAAGATGAAGAGGAAGCATTGATTTGCCAGATGGACACTTCTTTTCAGAGAGCTTTCCTGAAGTAAATACATTCTGTCATGAATAATTAAAAGATTTCTTGGCAGGATTATATAATTAAGTGGTTCCAAGTCAATATAAAATTTTATGATAAAGCCCTACAATGAAAAAAAAGGGAGTGTTGTTTTGTTTGGTTGTTTTTAAGTTAGCTTCTAGCTGCTTACTACTTGACTCCTTTCCTGATGGAGGATGAATGCTGACACATCTTCATTTTGCCATAAAGCTTTCTGGGCTATAGTCAGCTTGATATGAGGGAAGCTTCAAAATTCCTGGAGAAATAGTATTATTAGTACGTCAGAAGATTTTCAGCAATTGTTTCAGGAATTGCTGGGGCACAGGGCCAAATTCCTGAAGGTGATGAAGACAACTCATGCAAGCTGTATCAAAGTAGCTGTCAGAATATGTGCTGTGACCACCACCACCATCTCCAAGCTAATTCAGCTTAGTTTGGTTTTATATCTGGACAAATATGGTTTGTATCTTCTACATGAAATAGTTTATTATTAAGGCTACCAGGATGACTGAAAAATAATCCCTTCCTGAACATAATCACTCAGAGAGAACAAGATTTTTACTCCACTTGGCTTCTGGGTAAAGGTGTACACTAAATAAACTCAAGCTTACTCTAGTTAGACTTTAGTTCTTATGCTGTAGGAAGTGAGAAAGAAGATAGGGCTGAAGCTGCAACAGAAACTGCTTATTCCAATTATCACACCAACATCACAAGTTTACAGATTTGGGAATGATAGATTCATCCTCCTAATAAAAACTGGGAAAATGAATGAGAACACAGATCAAACTGCCCTGGCATTAGCTTACAAAACAGTTAAGTTTTCTCTTTTGTGCAGGTGTTGCAATAGATTTCCAAAGAACTGTCTGTTTACACTGTCTTGATACAAAGAGTTGGATCAGGTATCTGGAGACCCTTTTCAAACCAAGGGCAAAGGAAAATATTATTTTTCTCTGTTTATATTCCTTTAGTTGCCGAAAGAAAAAATAAAACCAACAAAAAACTAATGCATGAGAAGAGCTGAATGTCATAATCTGGTGTGTTGGGGTTTTTTTTAATACCCAGTCCAATGGTTCCTGTGAGGAATTACGACTTCCTTGCTGTGTTTTGTTCTGCTGATCTACTTGACCACATGTCATTTCTGTGTTACTAGTAGGATACCTCTTAACCAACTCCTAGAGAAACAGAATACTCTCAACTACTATTCTAGCACAATTGACCATGTGATCTCGTACATCTATGTTGCTAAAAGAAATCCAAAATTAGTGAGCAAAGAATTTATATGGAAAGAGCAAAGAATTAATATTTAAGATAAAATAATCCCTAAATAGAGGACTCTGTTTCAAAATGTAATTAGGCAATGCAAGCTACTGCAGATCATGTAATGAATCAGAAATTCTGGATTTTGCCCATAAATCCCTTATTTCTTTTATAAAAATGATATACAAATAAAAGTCTTACTATTCATTCACCAATTTAAAATAGCTAACAAAACTGAGATTCTGATACTTCATATTTATTTATCCAAGCAAAACTGCTTTTGTTCTCACAGAAAAAAAAAATAAATCATGGGGTTTATATATACGTATAAATCATGCCATAATCATGTGGAACCCTGTCAGGCAGTAGTTCTCCAAAACCATTATGTCCTGTCCAGTTCAAGAAATTCAGAAGAAAGAAAGGAAACCAGGCTGTTTTAAACCATCAAATTTGTCTTAGATGTGATTTTCTGCATACTTCTCCACTCACACAGAGGTATGCAAACTCTTTCTAATCGTGGTGGTAGGCAGGAAACAGAACTGACTCGTCACTTGCTTTGCATGAGCTGCACAGTGAGTCAGATTTATGGGCAACTGGTAGGAAATACTGCGCACATAACCTAGAGATGAGCATGTCAGTTAGACTGAATAGATTCAGATATGTCTATTGAAAGCATTCACACGCTTCTAATGTTATAAAGGTTTTAACTATAGTTTGACCTTAAATAAATGTGTCATTCAGAAGCCCATACAATTATCGCCTCAGTGTTACCTTCTATAAAATGAAGCACCAATTGTTCTAAAAACAGACACAGACCATCCCCACCATGACATTGTATTTAGTGATTTCAGGCCACTGGAACAACAAGAAAGAAGAGGTTTTTTGTTGCTCCTTTTTTTTGTGTGTTTGTTTGTTTAATTATTTCCTGCTAGGTTTACATGTGATGTGAAGTAGAATAACGATTTAATTCACCATTGTATATTGTCCCAATTCAGCCAAATATTTATGTGTGACTAACTTCAAACAAATGCTTCCTTCCACCAGTTTCAGTTGAATCTTAGTACTGCAATAAATGTCAGTACGAAGCAAAACTGAAAGTTATAGGTTAACACCCTATGTTGAACTCTGGTTCACTAAGAAAGAAAGAAAGGTAGATGACATATACAAGTGAGACTGAAGGAAATAAGTAGTACTAGAGACCTAGACTTCAAGCTCTACCAAGCATTGCCCACATAATTTCTAGGTATATGACCTTATCATGCATTTCTTTTGACACCAGCCAATTCAGATTCCAAAGATTCGGACTAGGGAGGTTGTCCTTCCCGTGTACTCAGCGCTGGTCAGACCACATCTTGAGTACTGTGTGCAAGTTCTGAGCTCCCCAGTTTAAGAAGGATGTTGAGCTGCTTGAGAGGGTCCAGAGAAGGGTGACAAGGATGGTGAAAGAACTGGAGGAGAAGCCCTATGGGGAGTGGCTATGGGAACTGGGACTGTTCAGCCTGGAGAACAGGAGACTCAGAGGTGACCTCATTGCTGTTTACAACTACCTGCGGGGAGGTTGCCGCCAGGTGGGTGTGGACCTCTTCTTTCAGGCTGACGACACCAGAATGAGAGGACATGACCTTAAGTTACGTCACGGGAGGTTTAGACTGAATGTAAGGAAGAGGTTTTTCACAGAGAGAGTGATTCCACATTGGAATGGTCTGCCCAGGGAGGTGGTGGAGTTGCCGTCCCTGGAGGTGTTTAAGAGAAGACTCGATGAGGAGCTTAGTGACATGGTCTAGCTGGGGGGTGTTGGGCTGGATGGTCCTGTGGGTCCCTTCTGGCTCAGATTGGCCTGTGCGCCTGTAAGGGAACTAGATTTATGTTCACCGCTCTGTGGTGTGCGTTCGGTCTCTGTACGGGTGTTAGATGGTGAGTTGGACTAGATGATCCTTGTGGGTCCCTTCCAAGTCGAAGTATTCTGTGATTCTGTGATTCTGTGAACTACAACTGTACGACCTAGGTGTAGTACAGAGAACACAGTAAGTGAGACTATCTAGCTCAGATGAAGCCCCAACATAGCCATGGGATTTTTTGCTTGACAGCATTTGAGGTCTTGCTAATACACCTCATAATAAGCCACACAGACTTTCTTTTGCCTCTACCTATATCTATATAAAGTCTAAACAAAACAAAAAAAAATTAAAAATCTTCATTCTTGATTCTCTGTTGCTAGAAAATTCTAAAGAGAGCCAACGTCACAGGAGGATGAAGCAATATTCTATAGTCAGGTTCCAGCTTTAACACCATTGATGCGCATGTTGAGGGTGTCATTTAATGTGACAATATATTAAGAAGCATGGATTAACAAGTTAAATCCCTTCCTTCCCCTCATTAGTGCAGCCCAATGAACCCTATACTTGCACAATCATGTGAAAAGTCTGTGGCTTTTTCCTTTGGTAGTAGATCAGATTAAGAACAATAGTCATTACCAAAAATGCAGTATTTCCAGATCAGTTAATTTTTACTTTAAATTCAGATGGAAATCACAGTATCTCAGTTATGTGTTACAGACAAAATATGACTGTTTAAAAATTAGTTTTCTTATAACTAGGTCAGTTTACAGGTACTCACATTAAATGTTTGTGAAGTCTTTCTCTAAAATGCATGAAATTTTTCTGAAAGGTTAGCTATTTCTGTGACTACTTAATAAATCCCAAGACACAATTTAGGTGTAACTAAATATTGAACTTAAGGACTATTTTGCCAGAGTGAAAATTAGTGACTTTGTAGCTAAACATTTGTTTTCAAAACTCCAACTCATAGTATTCTGCGATTCTGTGAAGGGTACTGACTGCGTAAAATAAAGACCTTACCTTTCAAAAATAAATTCCACTAATGTCTACTCTATTTACAAAGTCACAGAATAAGAAATTACAACAGATATTTTTGTATCCTTAGATATGTGAATATGAGAGTACAATGTATTCTGCTTAGGAAAAGCTGCCTTGCACTTAGCACTGTTTAATATGTAAAAAGGAATGAACTACATAAAGACAAAGCAAAACAGTTGACATCAATGAAGTAAATGACATTTACAGAACATGATAATTAATAGCATCTGGCTTTTTTCCCTGAAGGAAAAAGGGCAAGTATTATGTACTGCCTTTTTTCCTTTGTCTCTAATTTTTAAACCAGTACTGAGCTGGAGTTACAACTAACTATTTAGAAACACATATTTCTGCTCATAACTAGTGCAAGAAAGCACCAAAAGATATTTTAAAAACACCAATAGCTTTGTTAATGTAGAGAGGTACTAGCATAATATTAATTAATTAAACACTGCACACAGATTTGGTGATAGCCAGAGCACAGGCCTTATTTTATCTTTCTAAACTAACAAAATAACAAGTAAAGATATATGTTCTGTAAATTGGTTCTAGCACAGAAAGCTTGTATTAGACCATTAATCCTTCAGTAAATAGTTTTGCCTTTATTTTCATCAGACAAAATTTCAAATTCTATAAGACTACATAGGTTATGAAGTACATAGGTTTTACAGAGAGTGGATACAATCAAATGGAAAACAAAGAAATACATCTAGTTCTTTAACCTCAAAATGCCAAATATTGTTAGGTTACAGTCAGATACACATTTTTTCCTAATTATATTGATATTCCTGTGGAATATGTTGAAATCAGAGAGTCAACCATTCTATTCCTAAAATTATATAAAAATGTAAATTTAGAATATGTCCATTAAAAAAAAAAATTACTGCACAAGAGTGACTCAGAATTTTTCCCGCCTTCAATGATACTACAAGAATTAATAAAGACAGTATACCCTGTAGTACTGCTTATCTGACTCATGATTCAGTATTTTACAGGACAGATCATAATTCTTTGAACTATCATTTTAAAAGCATAATTTTGAAGTTTAGTATACATTAAATAAGGGACATACTGATGATGATAAAAAAGTAGCAAATACTGAGTCTTGCTGAAGATACAAAAAATAAACCAGTCTGCATGCAAGTGCAAACTGGTCCATTCCATGTCCTGAAATGATTCAGAAATTCTGTTTGAACTTTGCTCCTAAAACTAAGAGTAATTTTGCATTTCTGTGTTCAGACTTACTTTGGCACTAGATGTCTTTAAGTTTATGAGCCTCAAAGGCATTTCTCCACCAGTGTTTTACTTTAAAATGCTGATTCATTAAATAAGGTTTACGGGGTTAATAACTACCGTCTCTGATCTAAACTTTAAAACGTGCTTTGAGAACCTGCTTATAACTTTCACCAGTATTCAGTTAAAACATTGAAAATATACTTTAGAATTGTTTTGTTATTTCTCTACTGACTGTAGTTCATGGATAAGCAGTTTTACAAGAAGTCCTCTTCTCCCTGTGTATATATACGAAACAAATAATTCCAAATAGTAAGATCCATTTAAAGCACTTTTATCTTGGTCAAAAAAGTTAAGGCCCGCCCCCCCCCAGTCACTCTAGTGACTTTTGAAATACTGGGAAATACATATATGCTATTTACTTAGTAATGCGGAGGGTTTCCAAGAAGGATTAAAATAATTAATTAATGAATCAATAACAATTATTTATCTACCAACAGCTAAGAAAGTCTCTCTCAATACATGAACATCAGTTGGTGCAGTACCAACCTTTACCCAAACTTACTTTGTTCTATAAAGCAAGAATATTCTTGTTCAACTATAAATTGTGTAAATTCATATATATATATTTATACATGTTATCTATTTAGCAACCAACAATCCACAATCAGTAGTTGCCATCACTTTAACATAAGAAGAGGGTTCTGCTTTTCACACAGCCACCAAACTACATGATGCTGAACACAGAGTTCAGCTATGGAGAATTCCCGGCTTCTCTTCCATGACCAGCAAGACTTGTTTTGTTCATCCTATCCCAGGTCCCATTTCTGTCTCAAGTACATTCCAGGACCTCTCAAATTGTGAACAGAACGGATTCATGTGTGTGTTCCTCTCACATCTCTTCAGCCCTCCCAGTAAAATCATGTCAGATGATGGTTCACAAATGAACTATTTCTGACATTAAATCCTTCATGATGTCTTCCATTACCTCTCATAGGGCAGAAAGCACACGGGACACATAAGCTGTATGTTCAGCAAGCCTGAAGTAAACATTATTGCACCAAGAACTTAACTGAAGGGCTGCGTTTAAGCACTACACTTAGGGACTAAAGTTACACTGTCTTTATGCTGTATAGAATCAACTGGTCTTCCTAAAGCACAAGGATTTGAAGATATGGAGTACTTTTATGGTTTGTGCATGCAAATACGACAAAGAGTCCCTGTTGTGTCTTATTGCTAAAATCCACACCGTATTTACACATAGGGATTTGCAAAGCTAGGCTTGTATCCAAATACACTGCTTTCTAAATAAATTGAAAATAAGTACATTTTAGAAGCATGATAAAATAACATAAACATAGCATAAAGATGATTGTAGAGTTAATTTTGCCTCAGAGTAGACTTTTTCCCCTCTAAGACATATGGGAAGCAGGAATGGGAAAAGATTGGAGAGGATTTTAATTGCATGTTTTAAAAACAGGATCCAGAATAAAGTACATAGCTATAGAATCTGAGATGTTCCCATTTCTTCTGGTTTTGACTTAAGGATCAACCTAATTTCATAACATACCCATTGAAATAAGGTTCACTATAGTACAAATTTTAACAGATGCTGTTCCATTCCTCATAATCACTACTTGATTTAGGAATCCTGTTCAAACAGAGGATTGTCAGAAAGCGTGGCAAATATACTTAATAGCAATGGATTTACACTGGGAAAGCAATCATTGAGAGCATGATGGAAATGGGGAAAGGTCTGCAGCTACGAGGAAGTACAGATGCTTCTCTAATAGTGAATCTGATTCCTCTAAAACCAGATACGAGTTATACAGAAGTAAACACAAAGAAATATTTAGAAATATTAGGATAAAAATGTACAATCTCTAACTGCACCAGTTTTAACCAATCCCTATTTGTGACACAAAAAGGATTTTTTAAAAAAGTGAGCAATAATATTAATAGAAAACCATATATAATCATAATCATAGAAAAAGCTTGGGTTAGAATGGACATTAATGACAATTAAGTTTCAACTCCCCTGCCACCCACTAGATCAGATGGGTTATATCTCTGTCCAAGAACGGTCAAATAGACTTTATCTTTTATTCTATACTGGAAAATTTTAATGATAAAGGACAGTCTCCAAATATTTTCTAATAAACTGTTTAATAAAATGTTTCCTATTTAATGTTATTATTTTAATTATTAATTTTTACAGTGAAAGGCCATAGATTTTTTTACAAGAGATAAGCACTTTTCTTATGTAAGTCTACTCTCTCAGGCTGCCAGCACCAGAACAAGAGGACATGGCCTTAAGCTATGCCAGGGGAGGTTTAGACTGGATGNGCACTGGGATTGTGGGTTCGATCCATGTATGGGCATTAGCTTGGGAGTTGGACTTGATGATCTTTTTGGGTCCCTTCCAACGCAGAACATTCTGTGATTCTGTGATTCATCTTGGGTGAAAATAGATCACAAAACTGGTGTCAGTGTACCAGCATCAAAATAAACACTGCAAATACTGTGTAAGTTTAATACTATGCTGCAATGCCATCTTGGGTAAACTGATTTCTATCCACTTAATGATTTAGTTATGTTAAAATTTCATAAAGGTTAAAGCAGAAATTAGAAGGTGCCAGCATTTTTCATTAGCCATAAATGACACCTCTCTTCAATTATGGTTACAAATGCAGTTTGTTTGTCGAATGATATTTCTACATTGTTTCAGCGCCCTTTTCCATCATTCCAGTCAGCAGAAAATTCATATTAAGGTTTTTTATTTCAGAGGACTTTCTTGATTTGCATAGCTCTTTGTATGCAACAGATGCAAACTGCATCTGTTCTAACAATTTTTCTCACCCATATTATTACTATTGAAGAAATGTTTAAACTTCTGATAAGTGCAAGACATATTATCACAGACAGGTCACAAATCAAAATCATAGAATCACAGAAACATTTAGGCTGGAAAAGGCCATTGAGGTCATTGAGTCCAAGGTCCAGAATGTCATACATGTTTCTTCCTTGAAACACTCTGGACCCACTCACCTCTTCCTGGACCCACTCACCTCATCCCAGTGTGTCTCCTTGTCTGATCCAGAGCACTGTTTACACAGGTGTGATAAAAATACAGCTTCCCCTGGTTAGATTGGCTAATATATGTGTGCATGATTTGTACATATATATATATATACATATATTTACTTAACTATTGGCACATGGTATATGTCCTAATATATAATAAAGAAGGATGCCAAAACCCTCTGTACTATTTTACATCTGCTAATCAAAGGTGACTTGAAACATTGAAAATATACTTGAAAGTGGTTTTGTTTACTTTTGATATCAACCACCGGGAACAGCAAGTTTCATGTGATTTATGTTGTACTGCATTATGTTGCAGCAATAAAACTTCGTGCCATGATTCTAAAATGTGTCATAAACTAACTGGATACAGACAAGACATATACATAGAATAAAGAAGTTCCAAAGATCACCTGGGTGATGAGGGATTCAGTGAAAGATATTCTTACACCGTTCTGTCTTGCATTATATTATATAAAATAAATTCAGAAACCAGACTAATAGTGTTGCCATTTTTAGGAGCCATATAAAACTAATCTCCTAACATCTTCTAGTCGTTAGTACTTAACTAGCATATTCAGAAAATTCTAATTAGTTACCTGTACACTTCAGCCAAAATTGAATTTGAGTAGTTAACTACAAAACATAGTGTGCAAATCCAGGAATTCAAGGAAACAGTGAATGGCACTAATCTGACACAATCAGTATAGCCTCAGAGTAGAGGTAATTTTGAGTTATGATTAATGAAAAAACTAGAGGAAGAACACTATACTGCCTGCCTGGAGAGACTTGGCAAAAGTAATTGTAAAGTTAAGCCAGTGCAGTGAAAAACTACAAGATAGCTCAGGGAGCACAATGAAGAAAGAAAGTTCAAACAATGGTGAGAGTTATCACCTCCATTAGGTCTAACACTGAGATGAGCTGGGTTCAGTGATGATGGCTTCTGTATGTCAACAACAATTTCTTAATCATCCCATTTCTAAGAGTAACTTTTGAAATATAGATTGCAGAACAGTTTTATTGCTCTATATGCAATGTAATATCTACATGGTTTCAGGAACTGAATACACTGAATTTCCTGCCACATATGATGTGATTAGCATCATAGTAAAGTGCAGAGGCATTAACTTTTCTACCATTGATATAAGTGAGTGATCACATCTACTTTTAACTTACAGTTTCTCCTTTAACTTCATCCCTTGAAGCTACATCCATTTTCAGTTTGATGTGAAATACTGACAGTCTGCCTAAGGACTCAGCACTTAGTATCTTCAAACAAGGACCAAATTTCACCTGACTATACATACATGTAAAAATAAAATAATCTTCCATAGATCTCTGGAGATTCCTTTATTTTTCTAACAAAAGGTTGAACTTGGCCCAGAAACTTTAAGGTTTAAGATACTCATCAATAGAAATCACAACAAATCGGAAAGTCATCTGGTTCGTATCAGTATATTTATTTTTGTGTTTGCTTTCTCCATTTAAAGCAATTTATTCCAAATAATGTTCTATTGCATGTATAGTTTTCTGTTAAAAATAAGACAGATATCTTCAGGAGACTCTAAATATCCCAGTACTCCTAATTATTTTGTTTCTTTCTTTTTGATTAAACAGATTCAGACTTTTTTTGCCTCCTACCTGTTATCTTTCCTGCCACCGACAAATTATTCTCCTCTTATTTTCTGCATCTGTTTCCACATCATGCTTACCCCAAAAGAGACAAAAATGACAAAGCCTCTCTCAATCAAAGAAATAGGAAATGGTATTATGTCAAGTCAAATGAACTAAATGTAAGTTTGTGGAACAAAATGAAATATTCAAAAGTAAACTGACTACAGCTTGCCGTGGTTTGACCCTGGCTGGATGCCAGAGATTCACCCACAACCTCTCCTGGAGGAAAAACTGGAAAATAAANGCTTAGATGGATTCTGCATCACTGGTTCCTTCTCTCTTTATTCCATAGGCTTACTATGGTCCGTCCAATTCACAAACAGCAGCGGGATGCCTGGAAGAACATTTCTACCCCTACTCTCGTGGGCCTGGGGCCTTTGATCTCTCAGCCTCCCGACGCAGGTTCTGAACTGGCCCCTACATCTTGCTACTGAATTTTTTCTTTATTTCTCTCCAAATATGTTATTCACAGAGACGTCTCTATCTCTGTAACCTTGAATGCCATGGCAGCGACTGAGCTGAGAGCTGAGCTGTTAACCCCCTCGCTGCCAGAGCAGCAAAAAAATCCCTAAACCATAACACAGCTATAAAAAGGCACAGATCAGAGTGGTTTTATATGGTCTGATTTAATTTTTTTCTTTTCTGAACTGACACTGAGAGAATGTAAAATAGCAAATATTATCAGACAGCTGAGTTCCATTAGAAGAATACAGAAACACAAAGAAGAGTTCTTTGGCTCTATGTTTATTATAATAAACATAATATTTGTTTGTAATATTTATAATAATGTATGTTTATTATAATAAACAATCTATTCTTGAGAAACATAATTTGTTCATTTACACATAGTTACTTTTACAGGCTCAGCTTTATAGAATCATTATGGAGAGAAAAACAGCTGTTGAAAATAGAGATAATCAAAACGAATGATTTTTTCACCTCTGAGACTCTGTCAATGGAGGACTGTACATCCTCTGCCACTAATCAATCAATATGTAAGATGAAAAATACAATGAAGAGGAGATTGTTGACATCAAATAAAAAAAAATACCCAGAGGAACACGAGTTTCACATTTATACCTTTGAACGAAGCAGAATTTCTATAGCATTTATTCTGAAAGTTAGACAAATCACAAGTCCATTTGGGACCTCAAACAAAGAACCTGAGCTGAGTCTCTGATTTGTTTTATTACCTTTACTTTGCTAAATAAAAATTCTTCTTGAATTTCAAGTAAATTAATGATTATTATAAATCATTGGAGGTATATTTCTCTTAAAGAATCCTTTGGAAATAAACGAGTAATATTAAAAGCGGCTACTGTCAAAAACATAATTAATAAATTAAACATCAAAATTCAAAGCTATGTTACCTTTGCTTTCAAAGAGAAAAATACTGCTTTGGATATATTGACATGTAATTAGAATGCAAGCGTGCAGGTGCATTTGTAACTGAATTCAGCAGGAACTCAAAACTGCCCAGCCAGATCTCAAAACAAATCTTGTGAAATAAAATTAATAACATAGAACTATAACTTATACGTGAAGTGTAGGTATCTGCAAATAGAAAAATAATTACTTAATTTGCAAAACAAAGCAGAGGGCACAAATTAATATTTCAATTTTGTTTTTAAAATCTAAGCTGTGATCCTGATTGTACCTTCTGTAATTGTAATGCCGACTTCTTAGCAATGTATCTTGTAGGACAAGACTATCCACAAATGTCTCACAGAAATGGGGTTTAAGATGAAGGAAATTCAGGTAATTTTCAGAAAGACGTTGTATATTAACACTGACACTATTGATAGTTTTTCCTGAATATTAAGGTGTACTGTGACAATCTTAGGGAGGAAGTCTACATGATCCAGTCATCATATTTTTCCTGCTCTAAAACAATGAACAATTTCTTAGCTACTGTACACTAATAGGTTCCTTAGTGTTCCATTTAATTTTCACTAAAATATGAGAGTCTAAGCCTAAAATATGAGACTGTAAGTCTAAAAGCTATCTGAAAAGAGGTGAAGTACGCAAATAAGAAAAATGAATGAATTAGATCACAGAGTAACAAATCAATATTTTTTAATTTTCTTTTTTAAATCAATATTGGATGAAAACATTCCCCCAACTTACATTTCGTTTTATTTTTCAACATCAGATATATCTGAAAATGCACATTCTAAAATGTTACATTAGAATTAGATTAAATTAGTTTTGTTTAATCAATATAACCTGGAAGCATGAAGTTGAGTCTCAATACAACATATAGTTTTTGTCTATCCTCAACAAAACATTTAGTCATGACTATTACTATCCAGCATAAAACCCCCACATATCAGTAATCTGCTGCTATTGCCTCTCAACACTTCCGTCTTTGAAGTGCCAAGATCAACACTAAGGCTTGAAGTCCATGGTCCAAGAGATTAATGGAGCCTGAACTTCAAAGAAAGAATAGGATGAGAATAAAAAAAGAGCTAAAAAACCCAACTAGTTCCTTTTGGTTCAATTCCTGTTCATAAAAAGAATAAACCAAGTTGAATAATCTCATGAACACTGTTTACTCAGAAAACTTTCAAGAAAGAGAGAGTAAAAGAAAATCCAAACAAGGAAAGAGTATTGGGACAAAGACTATTATCAGCTGAAATAAAAAGGAAATTGGAGGCTGAAGTTACAAGTAGGCAGGGAGAAAAGTTAAAGAGAACAATGTGAAAGCACATTTTGTTGGAATATGCTTATGATCTACATGTGGTAAAGACAGTTCAATTTCAAAAATCCAATCATTTAAAAAATTTGGATATCACTAAATGCAGCATTAACAGGAAAAGAATACACGGTAAGCAGCAAAAGTAAACAAAACAAAATAAAATCACAAAAGACAAGAGAGATATTTCTTTTCACATTAAAATTATTCCAGATTACAGAGCTATAAAACTCACTGAAGCAAGTTTAAACCTGCTCCAGAATCTGAGACAAATATACCTCCTTTATATCTCTCCATTACCGTCTTAAAACTAACTAGTTTAGTTTAGCTGTCAGATCTCAGTGGAAATTAATGGAATTGCCTCATTACATTCAGAATCTACAGATCTTGTCTTTTAAATAGTACTATTGGTTGAGAATCAGATTTTCACAGTTGTATTGTATGAAGATAGCCTACAAACAAATGTTCACAGTAAATCTTTTCACTAGACAGTTGAAATGTAAGTGAATTATAAAAGGAAGATATAAACTGATGGCAGTGTATAATTTCTATATTTGCCATAATGCAACTATTAACACCAACCACCCACACAAAAAAATCACCAAACTATTTTTACTTTTACTTAGTGGGTTCCACGCTTGTGGGCCTGATCCCTGAGTGGGCATTCGCTTGGGAGTTGGACTAGATGGTCCTATGGGTTCCTTCCAACTCAGAATAACCTGTGAACCTATCCATATTCACGTATTCAATCTGTGTTTGAAATTGTATCTTCCTACTACACCATTATTTAGAAAGTTTGTCAAGTGTGCTTGAAAAATCTCTGTATTACCGCGGTCCTTTTCTCTCCAGGCATGCCAATATACATAGCTTGCACTAATTGTATCACTGCATTGTCTTATAAGTGTTAATGTACTTAAAATGCTAGCTTTTTGGAGAAAATTAATGTGCTTCATGTAATCAAGTTAGGACAGGAAAACTTGTTCAGATTAAAAAAATACAGGTTTAGTTGTTTAACCAGAACTCTAAAATGGCCCTTTTCCCAAATCTGTGACAAAATTAAAAAATAATAAAAAACCCCACCTTTCTCTATGAATTTATCTTGCATTGTATGGTTCACACAGTGAGATTTGTAGACAAATGGCACTGATATGGAAAACTGGTAGTTTCAAGATTATAATTTCTTACTGTTTCATTTTAAATGTGAAAATTATCAGATAACTGAGGGGGGGAAAAAAGGCATCCAAAGATAAAAGAAGAAAAAAGAAAGAGAGAGGGTATGGAAATGTGCAGTGTTTTCCTGGCTTTATATCAACAGATGTTAGAAAACATAAAGTTTGCCTCCTGAGTATGTTGAAAAGGGGAAATCTGTGGTAAATGGATACTAAGTCTTGAAAATCACATCTTGAGCTCTTGTATGTAATGGGTAAGGTAGAGTCAGGATCAATATTGATGATACCAGAACAATCATTGGTTTTGCACATTGTATTAGTGATTTTTAGAAAATACAATGACTAGAAACACACAAAACTCAGACATAAGGCTCTTGTCCATTGGGATCTTTTCTATATCATTCACTTTACCGCACTGTAATTTTTAATCTTTTTTTGAAGACCAACTTTATAATTTAGAGTGGGAATTTTTTTTCTCCATGATCAAGGTTCAGATTAGCTTAGACTTTAATAAGAAATTCAATCACTTTACTAAAATTACCCCTTTATACATTGAATTAAAGTTTTCTTCTTCACAGTAAAAAGGGTACCTGCACTGAAAAACTGTAAAAGAAAATGTATAAGTTCTGTGAACTGATCTGCAGCTGTTAGTGCAGAAGAGTTTCACTGTTTTTTAAGAGATGCAAAAAACATCCCTGGCAAAGAGAGCACACAGTGCACATCAGTGTTCAATGGGAGAAAGGAAAGTTTTACACATCTAGGAACTGCAGTTTGGCAAAGTAAACACAAAAAATTACCACATTGCAGTTTCTACATGAATGTATATATTAAGATTCTCCCCATCTTGAAGTTGCTTTTTTTTTTTTTCTTTTTTTTTTAACAGTACAATTAGTTAGGAGAACCAGCAGCCTTATTGAAACTGAAAAAGGTGGCATCAATTTGAACAGCTGACAAACCCACCGGCATTTCTGAAACAATTTTCTAGAGTTAAGTGGCCTTGGTCTATATTTCTAATATAAAGATAGAAATGTAAGAACTTGATTTTTAATGACAGTATGTTTGAATATCTTACACGTATGTATTACACAAAGATATTCTTATACTGATCTACATACCACAGCTTTGAAATAGAAATGCTGATAGGAAGCAATTGGCCTAAAATAACAAAAATAGGTCTTTCTACTTTTTTTTTTTCTGTAAGATTTTTCCCACATATTTTCTTTCCTGTCTTTCTGATCTCTCCTTTCCTCTCCTATCCTTTCTTCACCAGGATAGAAGACCATTTATAAAATGATGTACCTGCATTGTCACTTATCGCTCTCTGTTTCACACTGGTTGCAGAATCTACACTAAGGTAGCACCTACTGTAACTATGAGGTTAAACTAAATATGCTACAAAAGCTAGTACATAGTTTTATTGTGAGGCTAAACTTCACATGTCAGAAAAAGTGCTTACCATCATGAACTGTACCAAAAAGAAGAAAAATACGGAGCAAATCAAGAGCAACCTGAGAATATAAACTCTAATTTCTAATATCTCTGTATTACACATCATCATCAAGATTAAAAATTTCTACAGTTCTTTTGAAACATACAAAGTTAATAGAAATTTTGGAATTTTTCAATTAAGGATCTGCTGATAAGAATCAGCTTCTGAATGTAAGAAACACATAGAGCAGCTGGCAATCAAAAAGCCTCGACTTGCCTTTTCGAGATTCTCTATCCATTTCTGACATGATTCCTCTGCTCATTCTTGAAAAATGATCTTACCTTTCAGCAACTGCTTTTCTCTTATCCATCATGATCCACATCCAGATACTGTGGGAGATGCATTCCTTCAGATCCCTCTCTACACAGATGAAACTGCTTGCTACTTCAAGATCCTAGTTGTGTATAGCTTTAATAGCAAATGTCCAACTATTTGTTGCCATATAGTGCCTTACCAATTGTAATGCTTGCAAGAACATGCATTTAAGTTTCTGAGCTCAAGCTCCCCTTCAGGACAGAACCAAACACCACAGAATTACAACCTAACAACTTCCTCTAAGTATTGGAGTGAAACCCCAGCCTTATAGAAACTCTTAGTGTCATCAAAGGGGAGGGATTTCCTCTCTAAACAATTTGCATTAACTCTAAATCCAGAATTATACACTACTCAGAATGTGAACTACTGCTCACCTTTTACAACATCAAGTCCTATATTAACCAGTATTGACAATACTACTTTAACTCTTTAAGGTACTTGTATAGAAGATGAGAATAAAACCCCCAATGTTACATCTCATTTCTTACATTATGATGTCTTAAGAAAATTATATAAAATTAGGGGTCCTTTGTGATCTTAGTACCCATTATTTACTAAAGCAGTTGAATCTTCTACATAAAGGTGCAATACTAAACAAAGCAAATATTAAACAATCCAAAGAGCAACATAAAAATTATCAAAGAAACAACTGGACAGGATCAACCCATAGTTTCAAAAGGCCGTTATCTATTTAATGGTACTATTAGAGTCAAGATTATCATTGCTTAAAGAAAATATGACAACTGCACTTATAGCTGTTACCACAATTATATGAGCTCATAAAAATTTGACTAAGTCAGAAATCATGAACTCATAAAAGAGGCCAAATCCTGCCTTCTTGATTTATGAATGAGTTTGAAACAGTAGAAATTCATCCCTAATTTAACTTTATCTAAGATCTATCTCACTAAAGTACTACACTCAGGAGTTTAAGATAAGAAATATTTGGCCCAAACATTCTCTCAATATTGCAAGATACAATCTACTCTATGCAGCCAAAGCCATGTTTTATTGATAAAAGCAGGTTTATGCAAATCTTCAATTACAAATTATTTCTAGAGCTTTGGTACTGCAATGTTCAGACATCTATTTAGAAATACTATTTTGGGTTTTTTTGATGATTATCAGATAAATCTTTATTCATGTGAATCTAATTATTTAGTTTCTGCTAAGTTCTTTCCTGTTTGAGTTTCCCTCAAAGTGACTTCAAAGTGTCTGATTTTCTGAACAAACTGACTGCTTCCAAAGAGCTTATGCCAGAAGAGGAATAAATTTATGATCAGGAACTTAGACTTCTGGTCTTCAAACTCTTCAAAGGATTTTAAATACAGAGTTTAACTCTTCTCTTCCCTGCTTTGAAGTGGATCATTTTTAGCTAAGAAACTTAGCCCCAAGTTTCTTCAGTGCATTATGCTATTGTGTATAATACAGAAGTGCCAGCATCTTAAAACATTACCAAAGAATGGTAGTCTGAAGTCTTCTGCTTAAGAAAAAAATCATAATCAAGTACGTTTTTTTCTGCAAAAATTAATGCAGTGTCTTTCTATTCACAGGTCCCAAATCTAGAACTACTATTTTATTCAAGTACTAGCCAGAGTGGAAGATAAAAATGTTGACAAAAAAATCCATGGGAAAAAGATTTAGATGTGAAAAACTTAAAATAATCATTTTACATAATTTTAATCACTATTGATTTTTTACAGTTACTCACTATGAATTTAGCCAATTTAAGAGAAGATCATTAATACCAAATAGGCTTCTCTCATTTCAGTGATACTTCTTAGAAAAGACTGAAGAGAAAAAGGTAAACCATCTAAGTGAAGAATAATTTTTCCTTCTAAAATAATCTGATTTAATAAACTTCAAGATATCCCAAAATTTCTTGACAAAACTGAAAAATTTCCACTTAGAACAAACTACACTACATAGGGGTGTCTATATTGACCTCTTTCTATTTAAGCTTTTACTATTAAAGGGGATGTAGTCAGCACAGTTCATGAAGCCACCAATGTGGTTCTGTACACACCAAACATGTAACTCCATATACAGCTGACCAGGAACTAAATCTCCTTTGATTGCAAATGGGAGCCAAGCTTCTATGGAAACACACAAACCCCCATAATTTTAGATGTTTCGTGTTGAATCCTATCCTTGGTTTCAAATCAGTCAGAACTTCTGTTTCTGTGTTCTTACTAATATTTTGTAAAATACATATAGAAATTAAAATACAAGTATTAGTTACATATAGTGAAATTTCATTGAAGTCAACATATCCATAAGAATATGCTAATTTTAATAAAATAGTTTTTCCTAAAGAAAAAAACCCTTTCATCAGCGAAATAAACAACCCCAAAACAACAAACCTACACTAGGCCACAGAAGATGAAAAAATAAGTATTAAGTTTATTTTTCTCCTTTAAGGCAATAATCTAAGGGACATAAAATTCTGATCTAGTTAGGATAGTATACATGAACTCCAGAATTCAATCCTCATGAGTAGGTACTCCATAATAAATGATTTCAGAGCACATTGAAAAGTCCTAACTATTGGAGGAAGGACCTCAACAGCAGAGAGGCACTAAAAAAAAGAAAAATATTAATACTGAATATAAAGTTGTTTTCCTACCTGTGTGCAGACAAATTACTCAGGTACAGGGTGTATTTTTCTTCAGAAGACAGCCCATCCATCATCAAGTAAAAAACATGAAAATTACTCTGCTTGAGAGGCTGGATAACGACACGAGACTTCTCCAACATGTATGTATAAATCCTAGCTGATTGCAAAACAAACACATCAATTCATCACTATACTGATTGCTCTAAACGTATATATTGTAAACCATATACCATTGCAACAGTTAAGAATAAACAATTTTTCTTACAAAATGGTCTGATGGGAACATATAAAATGTAATAGTACCATTCATACTCCCATGGTTTTCTATATAAATCACATCTAAAGCCCTACTTTAAAATTGGTGTAAAAAACATATTACCTTACTTACCCAGTGTCTATTATTATCTTTAAAACTACTTAGCAATGTTGATTTGTACTCTCCTTTATTTATGTATATATTTGATGAAACAGTTGCTGTATTTGGAATGACATCCTAAAGAGACAAGCTATTAGTCATGTCACCGAAGTACAGCCCTCTGAGCATTGGCATCTATTCTAAGCTCCTTCTTAACAGGAAGATGCAAGAGAGATCCAAGTCCTCTTGAAAAAAAACCCACACTTGGAAATGTTTCTTCTTTCTGTGTTGGTAACCAAAACCACATAGATAAACAGTTCAGATTAATCACCTAACTTGTAGATGGCTACAAAGAAGACAAATCACCTGTAGATACGGTTATCATTAACCTGAGCTTGGGGAAACACGGGCATCTCAGAAGGGCTATGATGAGCTGGATAAAGGAGAGGCCATGTAAATCAGCACAATCTGGGAAGAAGGTGAAAAAGGATGAATATGAATGAGATTTGCCTACAGAAATGCAGTTTACAGGATTATACATAATGTCAGGCCCACTAAGGTTCTGAAAGAGGTAAACCACAGAATCAACGGAAATATTGGGCTCTGAGATTCATTCACAAGATTAAAGACATTTTAGAGATATACAAGAAGACACAGAAGGATATTAGATATTAACTTTTTGGATCAAGCTACTCTTCAGAATTCCACTGGGGTTATGTCACCACACCATTCCAGATGCAAGAGACTAAGAGAACATGCAGCCTAATAGCAGCTGGAGATCAAGGCCTTCCCTGTTAGCGGGAACCCAATTCCAGTTCCCACTTACCCTGCTGCTCACATACTTTATCTCATCATTATTTTAATACTAGCTGTGGTGAAAAGACATGCACAAATGAGCACCTCTACCACTTGAATGCAGTCCATTTTGCTAGAGCTTTAGGCTTTTCTATCTCTACAATATGGTGGACCTTTCACAGAGTCTTAGTGAACATCCTTACCCTGGAAAGGACTTTTGAGCTTAAAGCATAAGATGTACTTCTGGGCAATGGGGGAGCTATATTTTTAAAACCCGGTAAACAGAGGAGAATATTGAACCATAACTTTCTATAGTCTGGGACCTAGGACTAATTCCTTTATGCACTTCAGTGCTTGAACACAGTGAAAAATACTGATGCATGCATCCTATAGCACAGTATGTTCTCCAAATGCATACTATCTTTGTGCTGCTCATGTTTTTTTAGAATTTTTATCTTTTTTTTTTAACTTTTTTTAAGCATACTGCAATTAAGCATAAAATAACACTGAATTATTCGGTACAGTCAAAACCATTGCACTTTTATATGTATTCAGGAGTCCAACTTCAGATGCCTGAGAGACCTGAAGTTTGAAGGCTGAGTGGGTTTTTAAAGACTCTGAAAGATGGGGTTAGTTGATGCATTATTTTCATCATCAGTTTATGACTCACAGGTATTGTCCATTGCAACACTGAGCGAAGTTATTCAGGTTGGTGTATGAGAGTGTGTACCAGGGACACTGTAGTTGCATTATCCTAATGACTAGAAGGCAGAATAGAATGCTCCTATCACCATACAGTTGCTAATATCCACACTGAAGCACTTAGCACTAGGATAGTTATTGCTATACCATTTACATTTTTTTTAATTCCATCTATTTATTTTCCCATCTCCTGAAGTTCTTTAAGTTTATATCTATACTACTAAATTAAACACAGCAAACTTGAGGTTATTTGAAATTGTGTATGAGGGAACACAGGCTTTGAGAATATTGTGGAAAGACAGTGTAGAGTGGAGGGAAATGAAATGGGAGCATCTTGAACGTGGCTAAGAAGGCCAATGGCATCCTGGCCTGCATCAGGAACAGTGTGGTTAGTCGGTCCAGGGAGGTTGTCCTTCCCCTGTACACAGCGCTGGTCAGACCTCATCTTGAGTACTGTGTGCAGTTCTGGGCTCCCCAGTTTAAGAGGGATGTTGAGCTGCTCGAGAGGGTCCAGAGAAGGGCAACGAGGATGGTGAAGGGACTGGAGGGCAGGCCCTATGGGGAGCGACTACAGGAACTAGGATTGTTCAGTCTGGAGAAGAGGAGGTTCAGAGGGGACCTCATTGCTGTTTACAACTACCTGCGGGGAGGTTGCAGCCAGATGGGTGTGGACTTCTTCTTCCAGGCTGATGACACCAGAACGAGAGGGCACGGCCTCAAGCTACGCCAGGGGAGGTTTAATCCTAATATTAGGAAGCGGTTTTTCACAGAGAGAGTGATTGCACATTGGAATGGACTGCCCAGGGAGGTGGTGGAGTTGCCGTCCCTGGAGGTGTTTAAGAGAAGACTCGATGAGGAGCTTAGTGACGTGGTCTAGCTAGGGGGTGTAGGGCTGGATGACCCTGGGTCCCTTCCGGCTCGGAGTGGCCAGCTAGACTGTCAGGGAACTAGACTGTGTTACCACTCTGGGATATGCTTTCGGTCTCTGTACGGGTGCTAGGTGTTAGATGGTGAGTTGGACTAGATGATCCTTGTGGATCCCTTCCAGCTCATAATATTCTGTGATTCTGTGATTGTTTTGATAAAGATCTCGGCAGGTAAGTTCTGTCCTTGAACTAAACAGAACTGTACTCAGTCTGTCAAAGTGCTGCTCTGCACAAACCAAACCATCCTTGACATTTTCCAGTTAAGGAGGACAGAAGGTCAGTGGTACACTAGCCAGGGACATCTTCTACATTTTCTTCATGTAATAGCACAGACATGTGCTAACAACCAAAACCATAATGCACAGTAGGACTGGCAGAGAAGAGTCACAGTTTGAAAGGCAAATTCTGTGCTTTGGTTTGCAGCTCATGGGGATCTGGTTTCACTTTTCCCTTAGGACAAATCTCCTATCAGGACAGAACAAGTAGGTTACAAATGTTACAAATGACCTGGGATGCTGCACCATCTCCACAGTCGCCTAACTCACACTTCATCTTGCTTTTGTTCTACAGGTTTATTTCTGCAAAGCACTTAACATGCAGATTGCAAGCTGAGAGTTATAATTCTACAGGTTAAACACAGGTCTACACGTCAGTGAATGTGGACACTGCTTCCCCCTGTCCTCACTGACCTGAACCAGTGCTCAGCATTACATATGATGAGAGTTTCAGAAACATCTTTGGCAAACTGAGAAGTGAGGAAGGGAGAGGTAGATGAACCAAAGCCTAAGAGCATGCACAGGCAGAAGGGCATAATGTAAATGTTTGTGACAGTTGGATAATGGATGACTAAGCCTTTGATAAAAAAAAAAAAATAAAAAATTTACAAGTTGGATGGTGAAAATGGCAATATTTCTCCCTCAGATAAATCTCTCAGTGCCTTGAACTGAGTAGCAGTTATACTCACGTCTCACCATGCCAAGGGAAATAGCATAAGAAGGATGCCCTGCTCATAGCTGAGGGGCAGGGAAGTGAAACAGGCTACAGACAGCTAAGAAAAAGTGAACATCCCAGACCAAGAGGACATGGCCTTAAGCTATGGCAGGGAAGTTCTAGACTGGATATTAGGAAGTGCTTTTTCACAGAGAGAGTGATCCCTCAGTGGAATGGTCTGCCCAGGGAGGCAGTGGAGTCACCATCCCTGGAGGTGTTTAAGACTGGATGAGGAACTCAGTGATATGGTCTAGATAATGGGAGGCTCAGATGGACAGAGCGTGGTGCCCATGGCTCCGGAGTTGTGGGTTCGACCACTGGGTCAGTGTTCACTTGAGAGTTGGACTAGATGATCCATTTGGGTCCCTTCCAACTTGGAATATCCTGTGATCCTGTGTGTATCTGACTTGCTGAACCAAGGAGACATGATCTGGCCCATTTAATCATTCTACAAAATGTAGCAGTAAACTGCTCTTATGGAATCTACATTATGAGAAGTTGTGTATCATCCATCTAGTCCTCTGCTGCTACACTACAGAAAAAAAAAAAGGCAAAAAATCAAACCTGTGCTGGTAGTAAAACGGCAGACTTGGGAAATCATATACGTTGCTGGCTCCGGTAACTTTGCAGCATACTACAAATTGAAGCAATGTAATCTTAAACTATGCTGGCAGGACTGGCCCAGACACAATTTCATTAGAATCAATCATTGCATAGCTGCCATTCCTACGGAGTAAAGTAGAATAGATGAACCTGAAGAATTATTTCCTTGTTTTATTGTGCCACTAACTTATTTCTCAGTAAAACTAATCCAACCACTAATTAATTTGAAAAGAGTCCACTACTACTCTTTAATAACATTTTTGTGTGCTATGTTNTTGTTTTGATAAAGATCTCGGCAGGTAAGTTCTGTCCTTGAACTAAACAGAACTGTACTCAGTCTGTCAAAGTGCTGCTCTGCACAAACCAAACCATCCTTGACATTTTCCAGTTAAGGAGGACAGAAGGTCAGTGGTACACTAGCCAGGGACATCTTCTACATTTTCTTCATGTAATAGCACAGACATGTGCTAACAACCAAAACCATAATGCACAGTAGGACTGGCAGAGAAGAGTCACAGTTTGAAAGGCAAATTCTGTGCTTTGGTTTGCAGCTCATGGGGATCTGGTTTCACTTTTCCCTTAGGACAAATCTCCTATCAGGACAGAACAAGTAGGTTACAAATGTTACAAATGACCTGGGATGCTGCACCATCTCCACAGTCGCCTAACTCACACTTCATCTTGCTTTTGTTCTACAGGTTTATTTCTGCAAAGCACTTAACATGCAGATTGCAAGCTGAGAGTTATAATTCTACAGGTTAAACACAGGTCTACACGTCAGTGAATGTGGACACTGCTTCCCCCTGTCCTCACTGACCTGAACCAGTGCTCAGCATTACATATGATGAGAGTTTCAGAAACATCTTTGGCAAACTGAGAAGTGAGGAAGGGAGAGGTAGATGAACCAAAGCCTAAGAGCATGCACAGGCAGAAGGGCATAATGTAAATGTTTGTGACAGTTGGATAATGGATGACTAAGCCTTTGATAAAAAAAAAAAAATAAAAAATTTACAAGTTGGATGGTGAAAATGGCAATATTTCTCCCTCAGATAAATCTCTCAGTGCCTTGAACTGAGTAGCAGTTATACTCACGTCTCACCATGCCAAGGGAAATAGCATAAGAAGGATGCCCTGCTCATAGCTGAGGGGCAGGGAAGTGAAACAGGCTACAGACAGCTAAGAAAAAGTGAACATCCCAGATCAAGAGGACATGGCCTTAAGCTATGGCAGGGAAGTTCTAGACTGGATATTAGGAAGTGCTTTTTCACAGAGAGAGTGATCCCTCAGTGGAATGGTCTGCCCAGGGAGGCAGTGGAGTCACCATCCCTGGAGGCGTTTAAGACTGGATGAGGAACTCAGTGATATGGTCTAGATAATGGGAGGCTCAGATGGACAGAGCGTGGTGCCCATGGCTCCGGAGTTGTGGGTTCGACCACTGGGTCAGTGTTCACTTGAGAGTTGGACTAGATGATCCATTTGGGTCCCTTCCAACTTGGAATATCCTGTGATCCTGTGTGTATCTGACTTGCTGAACCAAGGAGACATGATCTGGCCCATTTAATCATTCTACAAAATGTAGCAGTAAACTGCTCTTATGGAATCTACATTATGAGAAGTTGTGTATCATCCATCTAGTCCTCTGCTGCTACACTACAGAAAAAAAAAAAGGCAAAAAATCAAACCTGTGCTGGTAGTAAAACGGCAGACTTGGGAAATCATATACGTTGCTGGCTCCGGTAACTTTGCAGCATACTACAAATTGAAGCAATGTAATCTTAAACTATGCTGGCAGGACTGGCCCAGACACAATTTCATTAGAATCAATCATTGCATAGCTGCCATTCCTACAGAGTAAAGTAGAATAGATGAACCTGAAGAAATATTTCCTTGTTTTATTGTGCCACTAACTTATTTCTCAGTAAAACTAATCCAACCACTAATTAATTTGAAAAGAGTCCACTACTACTCTTTAATAACATTTTTGTGTGCTATGTTCTTCACTAAGGCTTTCATAACTACCACTCAGGTGGTTTTAACATTCACCAATTAATAAAAGCACGTAAAATGTTAACAAAGGTCATCTATCATTTAACTCAAATGATGGGCAACACCACTTATTCAGATGACTCAAATTAATTCAGCCCTTTTCAGGTACTTAAAGTCACCAGCACTTTAACAAGGCTAAATACTGTTAATCTCAGCTAGATTCTCTAGCAATGGGAAGAGCTGCTCAGAAAAGCCAGCTTCCAAACACCAAGAAACAAACACAGCACCATCTAAATGGTGCTGAAGGAACTCATAAAGAAAACTACCACAGTAGTATGCTTTTCTATGAAGGGAAATATGTTTGTTAATCTATTTGTAAATAATAGGGAAAAAATAATAGATTTCCAGACCAAAGTCTGTCATTTTCGTGCAATGTTAACTGTACATAGAGGCACAAAATTTGTACTTCCTTTAACAGGTAACATGACCTAAGGAGTAGTTACACAGTCAGCAGGCAGACTCTGCATTGGAAGTGTGGTCAGTGAAATCAGTCTTCCAGCTACGCATTCTTTGAAATTACACTGGTCTTTCTCAAAAACCATGCTGTCCTAAACACAGCTATTGCTATTGTCAGTCCATTTCCCAAAATCATATAATCACTGAGTTGGAAGGGACCCACAAGGATCATTGAGTCCAGCTCCTAAGTGAATGCCCACACAGGGATCAAACTATGAAGCCACAGACACCATGGTTTGTCTATCTAAGCAATTCACAGGGTTGTGTCATCATCTTTTTTTTTTTTATTATATAACCTAATTCCCTGGCTGGACTGTTCCTGATGCAGGCCAGGATGTTGTTAGCCCTCTTAGCCACCTGGGCACACTGTTGGATCATATTAAGTTTTCTGTCAACCATTACTCCTAAATTCCTCTCCACTTCACCACTCTCCAGACACTCGTCTTTCAGTCAATAGCGATGCATGGGGTTGCTATGTCTAAAGTGAAGAACCCAGCACTTGGACTTGTTAAATCTCATACTATAAGAATCTCCCCATTTCT
>WEKX01018641.1:0-40408 GCA_013390025.1 Pitta sordida | reverse complement strand
ACTATGATTTGAGGATTCAGAAAATTATAGATTTTAATGAGTTAGGTGGAAGTTTAGAGATTTAGGGATTTCAGTGAAACAGTGACATTTTAGTGAATTTTAGAAGGAATAGTAGATTTGAAAATCATTCAATTGGCCTGAAAATTAAGAACAAAATTAAGACCAAAGGTGAAAAACCTTTTCTCCCAGTCCTGAAAAGTAAACAAAAGAGGGTGCTAGCCAAAACAAGGGGAAAAGAATGTGAAACATTGGAGTGGATTGGTCGAAGGGCTTACGGCAAAGTGTAAATTTATGACATAATGTTGAAGGGATAGATATTAATGAAGTAATTTCCATATGTATGAGGCAAGGGTATAAAAATAGGTGGTAAATCTGGGAAGGGGCTTTTAGCACCCGACAGCACAGGGGACACTGCTGTTCTCCTTTCCTTGGTTCTTGGGCCAAAATAAACTTTTTTTCTCTGCTTGCAAGCAACTACCTTGAGTCGTGACTGATTTCCCTTAAATCACTTGTCCATCCAACCAATTCCTAACCCAACACAGAAGCTCCTATCCAATCCATGCTCTGAGAGTTTCTTCTGAAGCTTACCATGCAACTCGAAAATACAACAAAAAAGCGCCAGTCCTTGTTTTTCAAAAACTGAAGACTAAGAAAAGTGAGGCCTGGAATAAAAATTTGGAGAGCAAGTTTTTCAGACTTTATTTTCTCTTTGTAAGATTCTTTTTGAGTAATTTGAGGAAATTGATAGAGGCCTTCCTTAATTTGCATTTTAGGAATTGTGTCAACCTACCTTGAGGACTATTCTGGAAATAAATAAATAAATAATCGGTCTTTTACTACTATGCTGTGGGTGTGAATCATTCACTATGAATGATTACAAATTTTTTCCCAGAAGATCAATCTTTGAATTCTGAATTTATTTTAGAAACTTAATGAAATCACTGGCCTGTAGTTTATTCCATGTTTTTTTCTAATATAAGACCTTTTTCTAGTTCCCACTGCCTTATCTTATCCTATCACAAACAATGAGGACTTAATCTGAGTTATACCTTCTCTACTTGTTTGCCTGAACTAAAGCAATGAAAGGTATTTGAGCACAAAGACACTTGTGACAGAAAACCTCACACTGTGCAGCATATTTCATCATAAACAAAAGTCAGAGAAGATATGTAAAACCTCTACATATATCTGTACTGGCAACCAAACTCAAAAGCTCTATCCTTGCTTTCAAAACATTATGGCAAAGATATAGATTATGCAAAGACCAAATCAAATCTGTCGATGAAACTTGAACAATATTCTAGCTAGGGGGTGTAGGGCTGGATGATCCTGGGTCCCTTCCGGCTCGGAGTGGCCTGCTAGACTGTAAGGGAACTAGGTTTGTGTTACTACTCTGGGATGGGCTTTCGGTCTCTGTACGGGTATCAGATGGCGAGTTGGACTAGATGATCCTTGTGGGTCCCTTCAAACTCATAATATTCTGTGATTCTATGATTCTGTGAATATTTCTGTTCTTTGGATGTACTGGACTTTCTGCTATAACAGTAAACCTTAGGTTAACAAAATAAGAGCATTCTTAGGGTCTAAGCTTAAAAGATCTTCACCATGAACAAGGGGTCACAAATTTGACCGATGTCCTCTCAAAATGCCAGGAATGCCACGCTGAGATTGTCCTCTGCAATAAAAATGCACACATATACTTCCTTAGAAAATTGTCTGGATTTCCACCTGCAAGATCTGTACGTTAAGGAGTTTAAACCACCTAAACACTTGATAGAGACAGTCCAGTGTCACTTGGATTTTGACATATTTAGCTCAGTTTGTATAAATGAGTTATATAATCATGGCTCAGTAAAATCAGGTGCTCTGCATATTTATGTTTTTCATTCATTTTTAAATAGTGCAAGACACTAAATATTGCTGCAAATGATATTGTAAATAAATACAGAGAATCACCGGGTAGGATTTAAACCAGTCAAAGAAAACATGCCTGATTCTTTTCTCATTTATGGTATAAATCTGGGACAATTTACCACGGAAGTGATGCTTTTCTAGTGGTCTAGAAAAGTCAATGTCTATTAGGCAAATCAAACAAGAGGAATAACTGCAAATTTCAGAAATATAAAACACACTTTACTGGTGTCTAGGGCTTATCATTCTTGACTGTAATTTACATAATTTTTGGCTACGTTACATTCAGTAAGAATAATTATACAATTTTTCAAAATTTGGGGAATACTAGGGTACGTAAGCTATTTGCTTATGTTTGTTAATGGACCTGACTATCCCTGGATTTCATCATTTAATGCCTATGGCTTGAGAATAATAAAAATACAAAATCAGTGTACCAGAAAACTGACACAGGAACCTGGTTAACTGATTCCACATTTATATCCATTACAGTCATGGGCTGTGAATTAAACCATCAAATCTGGATAAAGCTGTTTGAATACTGAAGTCCCTGCAAACTCAGCATACTCAAATATATACAATGTAAGGAATTTATAAAATGTTAGCTTTAGGGATTGAACTTTATTTTTACAAGCTCAGCTCAGATGCTCTTCAGTCCATGATAATGTATATATAAGACTTTAAGTCACAGGTTCACAGGTTATTCCAAGTTGGAAGGGACCCACAGGATCATCTAGTCCAACTCCCCACCAACTAGACCACGTCACTGAGCTCCTCATCGAGTCTTCTCTTAAAAGACGCCAGGGATGGCGACTCCACCACCTCCCTGGGCAGACCATTCCAATGAGCGATCACACTNTGCTGATGATGGACTAAATTCCCTCATCCATATCGTCAATGAAGATGTTGAACAGTGCTGGGCCTAATACTGACCCCTGTGGGACTCCACTAGTGACTGGCTGCCAGCTGAATGTGGCACCATTCACCAACACTCTCTGGGCTCGTCCATCCAACCAATTCCTCACCCAACATAAAATGCTTCTATCCAGGCCATGCTCTAAGAGTTTCCCCCCACAAGAGCTCATAACTAAAAAGTAAAATCTCAGTTTTTTTAGTTTTGCTTTTCCTTTACAATTATCCTACATTCTTTGTAAAACAAACCAGAAAAAAGTGTTAATAACTTCCCACACATTGACATTTTCACTGAAGAAACTATCGGAATTGCTAGTGTATAGTGAACTGTTTCAAGAATAGGAATTTTAATTCCCACTGTGAAATATTTCCAAAGAATTTCTTTAGGAAACTTCAGACAACATAAAGATGTTTAAATTGATTTTTTAAAAAAGTAGATTTGGAAATGTTTATGCAATGGGATCTAATTCACTTGGAATGAAAGTGTGTCTTAGCATATGGCCTCTCCATCCAGGAATATCAGTGCACATAGGAAACTGTGTGTAGTTATTTCTGCAGACATATCTTGCTTTGATACTGGTTAACATTATTGTGACCTATGTGGTTCATATTGCCTTTGAGGAGCTGAGTTGTCAGAATCAAACTGAAGTTCCCAGTTTCCCTGGTTTTTGGTAGTTTGTTTTTTTTTTTTTTGGGGGGGTGGTGGTGGTATTTGTTTGTTTATTTGTTGTTTTTCCTGGTTGTTGGGTTTTTTTCTCACTAATGAATGCTTACTGGGGATTAGGAGACTCATTCTGAAAGCAGGCACAAATTCAACATTATCTTACCTTTAATGCAAATAAACCTCAACATCATTCCTAGTTCCTTTGTGAGAAGCTCTAAATATAATAAATTACTTCCAAGTTCAGTGTTGCAGAATATACTTGGGTGTTTTTGCCAAAACAAACTCGCACTAATTTAAGAGTATTTAAAATGCCAAATACAAAATTAGATACAAATGCAAAACTCAATCTGTTTGTTACTTCTATTTCTCAGTGTTGAGATACAAATCTCAATTCTTTGAGTTCCCGGGAAACATGAGGAATCACCGGTGTCAATTTTTTTTTGTCTTTCCCTGCCACCTAGTGGTTGTTAGAACAATTTAAAACTACTCACACGTGACAAGCTCGCAAGTTCTATGCTATTAAACACGTTCCTCTGACACTCCTTAAGACCCTCCCTGCCTATTTCGCATACTTCAAATTCCTTGTTGTCCAACTCTGTGCATGGAACACTAGGATTTCTGATCTAACAGTCTGTGGGTGATACCAAAACAGATTATGCAATACTTACCTGCAATTAATGTTTTTTTCCTCTCACAAAAATGTAGTTCAAAGTACTTTATGAAACAGCTAGCAAAATCATTCAAGGGTGTCTTAGCATGTCCAAAGGCCTCCAAGATACAGTTTACCTGCAAAGCAATAGTAAGGAAGCAATGGTTGATTTGTGATTAATAACTCGGGGGAGGTGGGGGGGGAGGGGAAGAAACCATTTTTCAGTTTGGAATTTAAAAAAAAATCCTTGGGAATTTTTTTTCCCAAATAGAAATTAAAGTAACACAGCTCAAAATAAATATATTTTAAAAAAGATGTCAGACTTGTGGAAGCTGTGAATGGAAGGAAGAAGGCAATGCTTCACTTGTGAGAGGTGTCCTTACCAGTAGTTTGCATAAGAGTGTCTAAAGTTATATGCCTGGAGCTGGCATACTTAGCAAAAATATTAGAACCTTGCAGGAAGCTTATGAAGTTGGTCAGTCAATACTAATAACCAATCAAAGGAATTTAAAAGCTTTATATGATGTCAGAAATTGCATGATTTATTGATTACAAACAGAAGCACTTCAGGATTATACTAGTGAAAAATTGAGGAAAAAAATAGTTCTACACATTTTTATGGGATCTCTCACTAATGCATTTCCATGTCATACTTCTATGGTTACAGTAATTATTTTAAGATATCACCAAGAAAAAACAGTCAAACCCAAAACATTAAATACACCATCTTTATTCCATATTTTCTCTGTAATTAGCTCTTTCATGTATAATTGTTTACACCACTAATACCCTGAAGGATTCCCTTCGGAACTCTCCCGTTTGCATCCCTAGAAGTTGATTGCAATGCGCCCCAATAACACTGTTGTTCTGATATAACTGTTTTCATGAAGATATGACCTAGCTGGAGAGGGAAGAAAGCCGTGGAGTGGCACAGATAACATGTTCCAATCACAAAGACAGCAGCTCTAAAAATCAAGCCTTTCAGAATTACATATTAATTAATCCAGCTATCTGTGCAGTAGGTGGCAGCAGTAAACTAGTTAGCCTAGTTTTGGTTCCAGTTCTGCTCCAGGAGTGTTGTTTAGGATGTTTCTGCTCTTTATATTAATTCAGCATTTGATTTAACCCATGCAGCTTTATTAATTTAATGGAGACACTCTCCATAATTTACCAACAGTCCTGGCTTACTGGAGATGTACCACAAGACTGGAAATTGGCTAATGTGACACCCATCCACAAGAAGGGAATGAAAGACGATCTGAGTAATTACAGACCTGTCAGCCTGACCTCAGTCCAGGACAAGTCATGGAACAGATAGTCCTGTGTGCCATTACGCAGCAACAGCAAAATGACCATGACATTAGAACTAGTCAGCATGGATTTAGGAGAGGGAGGTCCTGCCTGACCAACCTGATCTCCTTTAATGATCTGGTGACTTGCCTGGTTGATGAAAAAAAGGCTGTGGATGTTGTGTACTTGGATCACAGAATCACAGAATCACAGAATATTATGAGTTGGAAGGGACCCACAAGGATCATCTAGTCCAACTCACCATCTAGCACCCGTAAAGAGACCGAGAGCACATCGCAGAGCATAACACCAACCTAGATCCCTCACAGTCTAGCAAGCCACTCCGAGACGGAGGGGGCACANGACCTCATTGCTGTTTCCAACTACCTGAGGGGAAGTTGCCAGGTGGATGAGGATCTCTTCTCTCAGGCTGACAACACCAGAATGAGAGGACATGGCCTCAAGCTCCTCCAGGGGAAGTTTAGACTGGATGTCAGAAGAGGTTTTTCACAGCGAGAGTGATCGCTCATTGGAATGGTCTGCCCAGGGAGGTGGTGGAGTCACCATCCCTGGAGGTTTGTAAGAGAAGACTCGATGAGTTGGTCAGTGACATAGTCTAGATGGTGGGAGGCTTGTATGGATGGAGCGTGATGCCCGTGGTTCCAAGCTTGTGGGCCTGATGCCTGGGTGGGCATTCGCTTGGGAGTTGGCCTAGATGATCCTGTGGGGCCCTTCCAACTCAGAATAACCTGTGAACCTCTGCTATGCATAACTGCAGCAAGAATTAATCCAGACTTGTGTGCTCATTCAGGCACCTTAAAAGGCAACTGAACCAGAATCTCTCCTTTATTCCCCATGGGCAAGACCTACTACGTCTACTTTTGCTATCTGATGTAAGAAAGCCCATCTGAGACAATGATAAGGGATCTTTCTATAACCAAAAGGCAACTCTTTTTTCTTAATATGTGATAATTCTCTTCCACCTTCATTGATACATATGGCTACATCAATACTATGTATTATCAAAACAAGACCAGAAGCAGGACTCTAGCCAAAACAGCAAGTGGCTTGATAGGGCTCACATCTCTTCTTTTGCAGATTAGGGTGTTGTGAATGGTCCCTGGCACATGCTTGTCCTCTGAAGTGTGACCACAGGACCTCTTTTGGATTTAAATCATGTGAGGGAGCAGGGCACCAAGTGAATGCGAGGGATTCTTTTGTTGTACTCTACATAAATGTAGAGTAGATATTTAACAAACTTAACGTAGTTTTAGTTGCAGAAAAGCAGGTTTGGTCCAGCCTCTCCTACATCGGTTTCTCTTCCTAACTGAAGACGTCTTATTCCATTTACATGATATCATGATAGTTCCCTGGGAATTTTCCTGTGTTCAGGAGACTAGTTACAACAAAGACTTCGTACACCTTCTGTTTCCTTGCTGCCAGATTTGCATCCAAAACACAGGGTTTTCAGTTGCTTATCAACAGAGTTACTTATTTACTTAGTTCTTCTACTCATTAGTTAATCTGAATTTTAGGAAAAGAAAAGGACTTGGATTATGTGATCTGAATTTTGCAATCTGAATTTTGCATTTGAATAGCATCTATGGCTTGATCAATTTAAAACAGAAGTAAACCTGTGTAGCTGGTAAATAAAAGAATACACAGTAGAAATAAATACAGCTGGTAAAACAGGTTTGTGGGTTTAAAAATACAGCAAAAGTGTGCTGTACCTATATAATGACATTATTGCAATACTAGACTTTAAAACTTAGAAAAAAATGAGAAAATAATAAGAATACTCTTAACATTGAAAGTGAAACCTAGATTAAATATTTCATTTTAGGAATACCATCAATGAACTAGATAACACTATGAAAAACACTTTAACATTGCAATTGCATGGCTTCATGAAGTAAAATACACTACAGCTTATTTGGTTGTAGCATTTTCAGTGTCATCAGGCTTTCTTCATGTTTTCAAAATACACAAATGCAACACTCTTCCAAAATCCACATAAATTCCACAGGATTTTTATTACCTTATCATCTGGAATGTATAAACTATTAATCAGTGTATCTGTAGATTTTCCCGCATCCCAGTAATCCTTATTTGTAGGTTGTCTGTTAGTTTCAGTTGTACTTCCAGTGTATTTTATCATCTTACTGAACTGAATCATGCATAATTCAGGAAGTGAATGATACATATGACACTACCAAAAAAAACCATGATCAATAATACCATAATTCTGTTGAATGTCATGCATGTGGCATGTGAAACTATAAAAAACCCT
This sequence comes from Pitta sordida, assembly GCA_013390025.1. Classification (NCBI taxonomy): domain Eukaryota; kingdom Metazoa; phylum Chordata; class Aves; order Passeriformes; family Pittidae; genus Pitta; species Pitta sordida. The sequence goes on along the minus strand of WEKX01018641.1, from coordinate 32,692 downwards.
CAAAAGTATCTTGGGTTGACTGTAAGTGTTGTAGAAGATCATCAGAGTATGTGAAAGAGACTAAATTTCTTTTTTTTTTTTTTTATTATTTCTAAAGTGTGAAACTCAGAACTGAGTTATGGCAATGCAGAATGTGCTAAAACTTTCTGTGTAAATCAGTCTCTGAGCTGAGACCTCAGATGAAAAGTTTCATCAGGAAAGATAATTTTTTTAAAGTATTTGAATTGACAATCCAGGTTTTGCATAATTTAAAATGTCAGTATGAACCTTTATAGGGAATTATATATGGGCATATGGAAATACATATTTTGGAAATTAAATATGCCTGAACATATATTCAGAATTCTTGCCTATGTCTCAAATTTAGTACACAAATACAGAACCATTTAACTTCGCTCAATCCTTGCATTTTTGCTGCAACTTTACACTTTCTGTCTTACCTAATACTACTCCAGATATCTCAGCACTTCTTACACTGCACAGAGAAGCACCACCACACCATACAGACAAATTTATTTACTTACCAAAGGCAATTACTACACATTTAGGAAAAAGTACTGAATCATGCATAATTCAGGAAGATATTATCACAGAATCACAGAATCACAGAATGTTATGAGTTGGAAGGGACCCACAAGGATCATCTAGTCCAACTCACCATCTAACACCCGTACAGAGACCGAGAGCACATCCCAGAGCATAACACCAACCTAGATCCCTCACAGTCTAGCAGGCCACTCCGAGCCGGAAGGGGCCCAGAATCATCCAGCCCTACACCCCCCAGCTAGACCATGTCACTAAGCTCCTCGTCCAGTCTTCTCTTAAACACCTCCAGGGATGGCGACTCCAATGTTTCCTCTTCACTGAAACACTGATTTCCAAAGTCACGAAAACCACAGAGAAACAATACTGGTCCCACTTTTGACTCAATGCTTAATCTTGTTCCCGTTCAGGGAAAGAAACTTCCTTTGATTTCCACGATGAGAAAAGTCCATAAAACCTTTACGAATTTCTGCAGAGCAGATCCCTTTTTCCTCACAGTTCACATATCTTTGCCTTTTCAAGAGGCCAAGTTTATGCTCTGTTCAGTGATTAGAATGCTACTTACATGTTTTATCTTAGTATCAAAGGTATTTCTGCCGGAGCTGGCTCTGCAAGTGAGGTGTTTCACTATCTGTTTGCAGGCTTCAGTCTTCCCAGAACCACTTTCACCACTGCAAGATGACAGACAAGGAAGAGAGGGAGGAATCACTGTTAGTTTCACAACTGAGATGTTATTTATATTCTCTGCTACCTTTGAATGGATTTAAGTTATTTGCATCAAACTTTAATTTCAAATAAGAGAAGGTTTATAGAGAGCAAATGTAAAGAACACAATTCAGGAGATAAGACTGGATCACTGTCTACGCTCATGAGGATTGTCAGAACCATCAAGCTATATTGTCTTGTACGGCAAGTGAAGTCAATCAAATCTAAAGCTTTCAAGCCATTTTGAAGGTATTTATAGCATAGATTTTATCTTTTCCTTTATCTTTTGTCCAGCAAAGGAGCCCTCCTCTGCTGCGTGACTGTCTCTGAAGACGGGGAAATACCACTGTGGTAATGATGAGAGTTAGAAGAAATGGAAAGTGGAGGATACATCAGAAAGAATGGAAAGGAAGGAAAAGAAAAAAGATAACTGATTTTACAACTTGCCCAGTGTCTGTAGTGCAATATGCTCTGTCTTTAGTGATCTATTCAGACCATTATCACCTAACTTGATTAATATCATGTGTATTGACATTCCTGGCTGTTAATAAACTTATAACATTTTCTTTTATGTATTCATTGATTTTTTTTAATTCATGAAATTAGCCATCAGCATGCCATGAATCATTGGTTTGATCCACTAAGGATCCTTAGCTTTAAACAAGTCTGGGCTTTCTAGACAGCTCCTTACTTATCTTGTCAGTGCTTAATACCTTTTCATATCCTGAAAAGCAGGACCAAAACACAGTCAGAAGGAGGCTAATTATGAAAAGTCTACCTACTGGCTATTTAAGAGCATAACATAATAGTTTTTTATTCTGTAGCTTCCATACAAAGTTTATACAAAGCCAGGTCTCAGTACAAAACACACACGAGTGAAGGTGACTTGCTACAAACTAAAAGTAATTGTGAATAACTGATAGTAAGTTCTACAACCATTTGGCCAAATATTTTCCTGTTGTAAAACGCTCAATTTCAATAAGTAAACATTTGATCAGATGTGAAATAATTGGGAAGAAAGTAATAATCTTGTACCATGGTAGCAAATTTAGCTGGATCTTGGGAAATTTATTCACAGAAAGGGTTTTTAAACATTGTAACGGATTGCCCAGGGAGGTGGTGGCATCATCCCTGGAGGCATTCAAGAAATGACTGCACATGGCACTTAATTACATGATCTGGTTAACAAAGCGGTGTTTGGTCAAAAGTTGGACTCAATGATCCCACGGGGCTTTTCCAACATAACTGATTCTGTGATTTCACAACCCCTTGGAGGATATTAAGATTAAAGCTTCAGAAGACAAGAAAGTCAGTAAAGATAAAAGAAAGTGAAAAATCTGATTATCCTGAGAGCTTTAAATAGCTCCTCAACATGATGACCACTCCCTCAGGCACAATTTTGACCTAGAGTATTTCTCCAGTCTAGTTCACCATGCCACTGCTTGAACATTTGTGTTGACACATAGGATGGCGTGGAAATCAGGAAACAACCAGATAAAAGCAGAAGAGTAGAAGCACTCCTAAGCAGCTTATTCCTGAGTAACCTTCTCATGGATCTATGAGTCCTTTTCACTTGCCTCCCTCCTTCTAGGTACTTATATGAAATGGCCTTACTAGATACAGAGTGATACTCCGAGTTCCCCCATTTTCATTCAGCCTGTGATTCCATGTTAGAGGAAAATGTATTCTACTTTTAAAATTTGTTACTAGACTTACACATTGCACAATACATGCATGCATAGAAATGTATCCACAACTGAGCTTTTTAACTAGAAGTATTTTAAAATCATAGACCACAGGCTGAACATGTACAGAACTTCTTACTCAGTTCCTTGATAAGAATACTCAAGTATTCTTGACAAGAAAGGTTGGAAGAAACAAAGTAAAATACAAAAGCTTAGAGAACTCCAGAACTGCAGAGTTGCAGTATTTGGTTCTGATAGAAAAGAAAGTGTGATCTTGAAAACTTCTTCACGAACCCCTCTCTAAGTGAAAAAAACAAGGAAAAACTGACTGGATGCTCTACCTACACATGCCTTCAGAGCCAGAGAGCAAGCCCTCCTTCATGCTGCTTATTTGCATAGATGTAACCAATGAATCAACCCTCACAATAGTGGAAGAAGCTGCTTTTGCTGACAGCTAATGTTTTTTACAGCTGAAATGGGAGGGAACCCCAAATCCATTTTGACCACACATAAAGGTCCATGCCTACATACAAGACCGGGTGACAGCAGTGGGGAAGATGAATAACCTGAGTTACATCATGCATATTTTTCAGATAATAATGATGACGATTGTTGTAATTATATTCCTATATCCTATACCTGGAGGTATCACAGTGCCACAATATCACAGTATTAGCAAGGTTGGAAGAGACCTCGGAGACCATCAAGGCCAACCTGTAACCCAACATCAACCCATTGTCTAAACCATGGCACTAAATGCCTCATCCAGCCTACTCTTAAACACCTCCAGGGATGGCAACTCCACCACCTCCCTGGGCAGACCATTCCAATGAGCGATCACTCTNGTTGGAGTCTGCCCATTTCTCTAGCCTGTCAAGGTCCCTCTGAAGGGCCCTCCTACCCTCCGGCAGTTCGACATTTGCCCCTACTTCGTATCATCTGCAAACTTGCTGATGACCGACTAAATTCCCTCATCCATATCGTCAATAAAGATGTTGAACTGTGCTGGGTCTAACATTGATCCCTGTGGGACTCCACTAGTAACTGGCTGCCAGCTGGATGTTTAAGAGAGGAGCTCAGTGACATGGTACAGTTGTCGGGAGGCTTGGACGGATGGAGCATGGTGCCCACGCTTCCAAGCTTGTGGGTCTGATCCCCTGGTGGGCGTTTGCTTGGGAATTGGACTAGATGATCCTGTGGGTCCCTTCCAACTCAGAATAACCTGTGAACCTGTGATTACCATAAACACATGTAAAGCAGAATGCAAACTTCAATGCAGGTGCCCTAACCCAGAGGGTTATAATTTAGTCAAGGACTTGTAATTTTTATTTTCAATAGAACCTATTTCTAATCAAGATTCATGTAATATTAGCAAACATACACAGCAATATTGAATTCTTTACCACTAAATCTTGCTCCTAATTAGATGTAGCTACATGGAGTGGCAATTCCTCAAGAGAATTTATGAACTTGAGATGTAAATAAACCTTTTTAATTTCTATTTTGTTCTAATGTATGATACAGAGATCAGTACACAGAAAAAAATCAGTTGGAGAGAAAAATAAAATGGAAATCTCAACTGCTGAGGCCCAAGGGAAACAACTGAAAGGCAGGAGGTACAAATTAATTAATAGAAAGATAAATTTTCACCTGAGGACAAAGCATTGGGGACGCTGCTCCTGGAATAGCATGTGGTAAGCTCTTTCAGCACAGGAAAATATATGTGGGGGAAGTGAGGAACACAATTTTCCAGAATTACTTAAATAAAGCTGAGTGACCTGAAAATTGTAGAAAATTAATGTTAGCAATACATTTCAAAATAATTATGTTTCATCCCCCTAATCTTGGGTCTTTTGTAAACCTCTCTAAGCATTATGAAGAGAATCTGTATGTACATAAGTGATAACATAAGACCATCTGGGAAGATTTTAATTAAAGAAAATAAAGCATAGAATATTTAATTAAGATACACAGTTAAATATAACTAGAGGACTTAATACTACTGGTTTGTGCATTAATTAGAAGAAAACCTAGTAAGTTACTTTTTCATACCTTACATATATAGTTCTTCAATGTCTTGACATGAAAATCTTACAAAATGAAACTTGAACATCCCAGGAAAACTTAGAATTTAAATCAAAGTCGTAAGTTATAAACTAACTAACTTATTACATGACAGAGCAATCTCCCACAAATACTTTCTCTGCAGTATAGAATAACTCCTAGTACACACAGCTGCCAACATGTACTATTCTTAAAGCCTGAGCAGAACCCGCTATAGAAACCACTTTTTCGCCCTCCTCTCTCCCTTTCCTTCCAAGGATATCTTGATGTTCTCACCCCTTCCTGTCCCATGTCTGTCTTATTCATTTAGATATTAAACCATTCAGACCTGGAGCATCTACAGTGCTATAGCTGAAAAAATCGTCCATGGTATGTTATTCAGGCCTTTTGAGCTACCAGACTAAAAAGGATTAAATCCACAACGATTCCCAGGAATCATTTCAAAATGCCACAATGCGGAAAGATAAACCTTCACACACTTATGCTCATTGCAAAACACTGCAAGTTTACATGTTTTTCTAACATGAACCTCAAGAATATATTTGTCCTAATTGGGCACAAGCAAATTCTGCAGAAATGTAACAAAGCTGCATGACCATGGCACAAGCACTTCTATAAGCAGTTGCTAATGCAACTGTAATGTGTAGTGTAGTAGTACAGTATATCTCCATGTAAAAATTCAATAATATTATTATTTAGAAATCGCACTGAATTTCATAAGAAGCAATGTATATCAGAGTCCATTAATGTATAATTCTTTATATTATCTCAGAGTGAAAAATTGATCATAAAAATATTTATTTTAGTAATATTCAATTGGAACTAAGTGTGGGAGGTCAGTGTAATTATCTTTGTTGAGAAGTTATGAACAGTATTTTTAAAAAGAAAACAAAAATGTTGCTGTTATTGAAAAATGTACATGATAATATTTACATTGTGGTTTTAAAAATAGTACCATGCTAAATACTATATGTTTCATATTTTTTCTTTCTGGCAGCTAACAAATTATATACCTGAAACAAAAATGCTAAATAATGATCCATGTCATATAGCATGTCAGCATCTACTGAGGAACTGACATCATCACTTTTTATTACTTTAACATATGAGACTATCTAAGAGTTACAGACTTTAATATACAGTCATACCTCCCTATTCATGGATTGTGGGTCTCCGTTGGTTTCTGCAAAACCTTTAATCCACAGATACTGGCGCACCATTACTATGCGTATAGGCCACACCCATTGCTCCGCACACCCCAATCCGGAGCGCTGGTGTGCATTTCTGAGTTGTTATCAACTCAAGGGTGTTATCTCCATAATCGTGTTTTGGGCAAGGGGGTGCAAACTCAAACAACCACTGTATGGAGCATGCATTTATTTTTTAAGTTTGATTGTGGCAGAAACCACCAAGGTCAACAGGAACTGTTTTTAAACTATCAAAAATGTTCCTGTTCATTCAAACCATTATTAAGATGCCCATTTTATAAATAAGACACAGCAAAAATACTTGGTTTTGGAAGAAATTAAAATTTTTAGCTAGAATATTAAAACTAAGACACTCCCAACAAAATAAAAGGTATATATGTTAATTAATTTTAGGGGTCTGGCCTGCCAAATGAACTATATGAATCCGGAAAAAATGTCCACAATCTTTTAAAAAGAGAATGCTTACCATGGTAGAATAAATAGGAAGTTCTTTAAATGGGTTAACAAGCAACAGTATATCACCAATGTAGGTCTGAAAAGAAAAAAAAATTGCTTTATTAAATGGTAAGTTGAATATTTAAGGAGGCTAATGGTTCTCTTTCAAAAGGAACTCTTGGTAAAGTCTCTTAAATCTAGCTCTCAACATGTTAAATATAATTTATGAATTCAGAGCTTATAACTTCATAATTTAAACTTGAGATCTAAATTTACAATTCATACAAAATTAATCAGTCTTTTTGTAATAAAACTGAGTTCTTCATAATAGAAAATTATGCATAGAGAAACTGCACTGCATATATTATTGGTAGATTATACAAAAGTTAATTTGTAATTTACCATTTGCTAAACTGCAAAAATATGACGTGCTTACCACATAAACAAGTTCCTCAAGTGATTTTTTAATGGGAGAGATGACAAGATTTAGGAATGCTATACTGGTTATCAAGAACTGAAATGTTATAATATGTTGCTTGGGGGATAAGACAGAACAATTGATACATATGTAAGCCTTTATGCATATATGAATATATGTACACGCATCTAAAAAAACTATCCTGACTGTATTAAAAGGAGTAATCCATCTAATGATGGCAAAGTTAGCAAGATTTTTCTATTTCATAGGAGGGAGTAATGGTGACTGAGAGGCTGAACATGAGCCAGCAATATGCACTTGCATCCCAGAAAGCCAATCGTGTTGTGGGCTGCATCAAAAGTAGCGTGTCCAGCAGGTTGAAGGAGCAGATTCTGCCCCTCTACTCTGTTCTGGTGAGACCCTCTTTGGAATACTGCATCCAGTTCTGGGGCTCTCAGTACCAGAAAGATGTGGACCTGTAGGAGCAGGTCCAGAGGAAGGTCACAAAGAGGACCAGAGGGCTGAAACACCTCTCCTATGAAGACAGGATGAGAGAGTTGAGATTGCTTAGCCTGAAGAAGGCTCCAAGGAGACTTTATAGCAGCTTTCTGGTACCTAAAGGGGATCTAAAGGAAAGATAGGGAGAAACTCTTTAACAGGGATTGTAGTGGCAGAATGAGGAATAATGGTTTTAAGATGAAAGGGAAGAGATTTAGATTAGATATCAGGAAAAAATTCTTTACAGTGAGGGTAGTGAGGTAATGGAACAGGTTGCACAGAGGAATTGTGGATGCCCCATTCCTGGAAGTGTGCAAGGCCAGGTTGGATCGGGCTCTTAGCTCAACCTGGCTTCATGGAGGGTGTCCCTGCCCATGGCAAGAGGGTTTGAACTAGATTTTAAGGTTCCAGTCATGCTGTCTTTTTGAAAATGAAGTACAGTAATCCCTTGCTACTTCACAGTTCAACATTCTTGGCTTCAATACACCACTTTTCCCCCCAACCCCAGCTTTACTGGCTTTTTACCCTATTTACTCTATTTACCACTACTTTGCAGATTGAGCTTATCGTGGCATCTTTCTGGAACCAACTCCACTGCAATATTCGAGGGATTACTGTATTTTGATTGGTGGAGGCAGAAAATACTGCCTTTCATAGTCAGTTTCCTGCTTTTCTTCTAAAATGAATTAATTTATTTCCTCTCTCTCACCCACACTGACTTCACTGTTGGGTTGTCCTGAAAAATGAAACTTCATTAAGCCTCACTAAACATCACATGGGAAGCTTTCCGTGCTAATGAGGATCTTGATTTGGAATAGGAGTCCAAGGACTTTTCCTTCTAAGTCTGAGAACCAAATCAAAATGCAATCATTTTTAGCATTGATGTTGACACTCTAGTAAAGCACAACGGCTGCTGTGGAGTAGAATAGCAATGATGACTTTCTATAAATTCTATTAAGAGTTCCAGAGTAGTGTATAAGATCCTCTTAGGTGAAACCTTTGGTATTTTTAAATAAAAATCTTCCTTTTTATGAATACTAAATATCTGTGAGTCCTTATGAATTCAGTTAAATTTTCTGGTTTTAGTATCTTTGAAAGTGAGATTAAAAAAAACCAAAACCACCTCATATTATGAGTATTTTAAAAGATTTGATCCATGATTCTAAACCCCAGAATTTTCCTTACCATTGGATGTCATAAAATCTAGAATTGAAGTTCCCATAATTTCAAATCTATTCACAGTAACATACAATTCCTCATATTCCTTTGGTCTAAAGTGTGCAATCAACTTATAAATTTAAAAATAATTTGCACGTTTTTGGAAGCTTGCTGTTGATAGGTGAATAGGCAACTCACGTATATTTGATTATTATGGTAACGCTTCTGAATCTCATAAAGCAGGCTGCTGTCAGTTAGCTCACTCAGAGAAGCCAGGTCATCATTTGGAGCTGGAGGCATTAGCTTGATCTAGAAAATACAAATTACAGAAATAATGTAACTTCACAACTGATGATTCTGTACCATCATGTTCTATCCTGTAGTATACACCTAGATCACTAGAATTTATGAAAAAAAATGTATTAGGAAACTGGAAAGAAGTCACTCCCAAACACTTGTAGCCAGGCAGGGTTTGGTCTTTTCTCCTTGGTCTCTGGGGACAGGACGAGAGGTCATACTCTTAAGCTTCAACAGGGAAAGTTTAGGCTAGATATTAGGAAAAGATATTTTACTGAAAGAGTGATCCGGATGTGGAATGGGTTGCCCACAGAGGTGGTTGAGTCACCAACCCTGGATGTGTTCAAGGGGAGGCTAGATGAGGTACTGAGTGATATGATCTAGATGTAGAGGATAGGTTAGTTGGATTATAGGTTGGACTAGATGATCTTCAAGGTCCTTTCCAGCCTTTTCTATACTGTGATAATGTGATACTTCTACATTAGGTGCACATGTATGTATTGGAGAGGTTTATTCCTCACCCCGTTAAAGTGAAAGAAGATTTCTCTGTCACACAGATGGCATTTCTTGCTCTTTTTGCTTTCAGTCATGGCAGTTGGATGGACAGCTGGCTAAAGAACAAGAATTCCACTTGGCAAAAAAACCCACAACAAAAACACATATTGATATTTGATATTTGCCTTGATGATGTACATTGGAATAGAAAAAAATGAACCAAAGCATTGTAAGAATATTTCTAAGTATCTTGTAGAGGGAAAGCAGATGAAAGACAGAAGTCTGTGGCCTGCTTTCCTTAAGAGTGTGCTTACTGGGCTTGCAGGAACTAAACAGGCATGGTCCTCACTGTGCTCCCTTGTGTGCTATCAAAACTCAGAACATCTGTGCCATAGAATGAGCTTGTCTTAACCTATCTCTATGAAGATTAAACCTCTGCTTTATATTTGTTATTAGAAGAAGGGTTTGGATATGAGTGCTATCCTAGGATTCTATTTTCAGAACTCTTTAGGACACTTCCTGATACATTCTTAGTTCATGTTAGCTAGCCCTCATGAAGATGAAACCCAGTGTCTCAGGCTGGCATGATATAGTATGATATGTGTGGTAAATACATCTTAGTATTTTATTTATTTATTTATTTTTTTGTATTTCATATTGTTGTTTTAAAACAGCACTGTCTGTAGCACTTCCCCCCCCCCCGCCAGATAAAATGGTAAATTCTCGGAAGGAAGTTGAGGCATTCAGCCCGGAAGCGGGAGGAATTCCAGGGGCGGCTCGGAAGCAGCGGCTCAGGAGATCGGGGAGTCTTCGGCTTCTTCTTCTGCTTTTTTTTTCCTTCGCAGTTTTTTTTTTCCCTTGGAGCTCTGAGGAACTGTGTTTGTCTTTGAACTGTGTTTATCTTCTCAAACTGAGCCAGGAGAGCTTGACTGACTGGATCAGTGGATTACCAGCTCACCCTCTCCCCCTGGGAGGGGAACAGAGACTCAGAAGGACTGGATTGCTGGACTACTGACGTTTCAGCAACACCAGGTTTTCCCTCCCTTGCTATTCCTTGGCTTGCTGGAGGAGGATTGGGAGGTTTTTTTGTTCTAATCTGTGTAGCTCAGTTAATAATTTTTTTCCCCTCCCTTCCCTTTGAGGAGGAGGATCAATTCAATTGGAATTGGTGGGAGAGTAGAAAAATCTCACTCTAAACCACAACACCCAGAAAACATTTATGTCACATATCAGTGATCATTTCCCATAGGTCATTTGGACATGGCTCCATCTCTGGAGGGAGAAAAGAGTTTTGCCTTGTGGATGTGTACCGTCTTATCCCACAAAACCCAAGGCTGGTAAATAGGACCTGGATTTTTATGATTTCATATTCTTGGTATGCCCAAAGATGCTCATTCTGTAGATGCACAATGTGAAGTGCTCAGTTAGACTTCACATACGGAAATCAAAATATTTTCTCATCAACTCTTTTTGCCTGCAAAGTTTAGGACTTGGTATTTCAGCATTTTCTACCAGACTCTTTGCCTCTAAAAGTTTTTGAGATTTTTGTAATGCTAACAATGAACATTCCTATTTACTCATTTAAATTGCATAGACTTAACAACATTCGCAATTTGCTCATAGAAAAATCTTTAACTATTTACATTTTTTACATACTTGTGTCACCGAAATATGCATGCATTTCAGCTCTCATATTGAATACTATAATATACACAGCTATCCCTTGTGTATATCATAAGTGATACTGGAACAATCAAATTGGCATTAGGGGATCCTCTATCCCACAGTTCATATAGCCAACAATATGTAAAGAACTATAAGACAAATACTATTTTTTTAAAAGAAGATTCAATTAAGAGAAAGAAAATATTTAATCGATATTATTCTGTAACATGAAGCACGTAATTCAGTTCCAGGCATTAATTTCAACCTGCTATCAAAAAAATATCCTTCCCAGCAGAGGAAGAGAAATTGTCAGTTTTGATAAAAATCTGGAAATTAGTCATGCTATTTTATTGCTTGGAGCGTAGACCTTGACATTATGGATGATCAAATAATATCTTTTACCTAGAAAAAAGCAAAAGCTAATACAGTCAGGTCTTCTATACCACAGTACCGTGGGTCTTGCCCCCTATATGCAAAGCCTTCCTTTCTTGTAGAATGGCAGCTCCTTAATATGCAAATTTGCCCTGCACCCTCACACTGTCCCCCCAGGCGCTCTGGGGCTGTTTTGGCACTGCCCTGCTGTGTCTCAGTGTTTGTGTCGGTGCTTCCCAGTGCCCACGGCCACCCTAGGCAGGGAAAAAGCCTTTTCTGCTCGGCCAGGGACACAGGTGCAGGGAGCTGCCTGTGCTGTTGTCCCAATGTCTCTCCAGGTGGGTAGACCTGGTCTCGCCATAATTGGGGTAGACATGGTGTCTGGTCTCGGACACCAAGTCTACTCTGAGAAAGTCCCAGACACCACATTCACATCTAACCTTAGAGTGTGTAAATCTTTCATAACTGCATGCAGCCACTTCACTCCAGGAGGAAGGCGGCTCACGCTCGAGCAGAGTGGGGGGGGGCAGAGCGTGCTTGAGCGGGGCATTGGGGGACAGCATACACTTGAGCGGAGCTGAGCCAAGCCGCGGGAGTGGCGCACCCCCAGCTCAGAGCTGAGCTGCTGCAGCTTCTTCATGGTGGGTGTGGCATGGCATGGGGGTTGATTTGAATATTCATGATTCCTTAATTTGAATATTCATGTGTGTCGGGTCGGGCATGCGCAGTTGTGAAACGGGCCTCCTTAATCGCAGATGTGAAGCAACAATATGAGGGGCGCAAAGTGGAAGAGGGCTGACTGTACAAGCCCAGAGAGGCACAAAATGCTTTATCAATGGATGCAGTCATTTGATCCCTATCTCCTATGCTTCATGGAGCATGTTACTCTATGAGGAATATTTCTAAGGCTCTTTTTCATCATTTTTACAATTAAAAAACCTGAAGCTACACAGAAATTTGAACTGTTAGTTCTCTAAAACCCAAAAAAGTTACAAGCTTTTTCTATTAAAAATGTATGTTTCAAATGCATTAGAATGATTTTTTTCTCTTTGATCCCTCAATGAAGACCTAATCTGCTTGCCATATTGGCTAAGAATGTATGGTATTTCTGACACAAAGTATGCAAAATATCACGCTGATATATTTAAATAACATATGAACATAAAATACAAGTAATGACTCCACATAGCCTATTGAAAAATTAAACAGAACATGATTTCTTTGAGTGCAGTTTGGAATGCAACTAGTAAGAATAAGACAGTGAAACTCATTAGAATTAGTCTACCCAAAAGGCAGGAACAGCAGGAAGGTTAAAGTTTTCTTTTGCTACCAGTACTAAATAAAAACTTTACTTCCCAAGCTGTGAAATTGAGAAAGAAAGAAAAAAAAAAAAGAAAAAATATTACATGGGAATATTGTCTCTGAAAACGAAGATCTAAATATTACGTACACAAATATGGATAGGATGCACATACACCTACAGTTCAAAAGGCAGGGGAAGTAGTATAGAATACAATCATTGCATTTCCAGAATCACAATTACATCACTTCAATAAGTCAGCAACACCAGAAATTATAAGACATGAAAACAAGATGTAAGTCACGTGCAAAATATTCTGTGGTATCTTCTGACTGAAGAGTGGTGGAGTCGCCATCCCTGGAGGTGTTTAAGAGAAGACTGGACGAGGAGCTTAGTGACATGGTCTAGCTGGGGGGTGTAGGGCTGGATGGCCCTGGACCCCTTCCGGCTCAGAGTGGCCTGCTAGACTGTGAGGGATCTAGGTGGTGTTACGCTCTGGGATGTGCTCTCTGTCTCTGTATGGGTGTTAGGTGGTGAGTTGGACTAGATGATCCTTGTGGGTCCCTTCCAACTCATAATATTCTGTGTGTGATTCTGTGTGTGAAGAGGGAACTGAGCGCTCTGAAGGATTCCAAAGCTGAGGACTTTCACAGATTGATTTATATCATTTGTATATGACTGGAGGGCAGGCTCTATTGGAAGTGACTACAGGAACTGGGGTTGTTCAGTCTGGAGAAGAGGAGGCTCAGAGGTGACCTCATTGCTGTTTACAACTACCTGTGGGGAGGTTGCCGCCAGGTGGGTGTGGACCTCTTCTTTCAGGCTGATGACACCAGAACAAGAGGGCACAGCCTCAAGCTATGCCAGGGGAGGTTTAAACTTAATGTTAGGAAGAGGTTTTTCACAGAGAGAGTGATTGCTCATTGGAATGGGCTGCCCAGGGAGGTGGTGGAGGTGTTTAAGAGAAGACTCGATGAGGAGCTTAGTGACATGGTCTAGCTGGGGGGTGTAGGGCTGGATGATCCTGGGTCCCTTCTGGCCCGGAATGGCCCGCTACACTGGGAGGGAACTAGGTTTGTGTTTACCGCTCTGGGATGTGCTTTCGGATCTGTACGGGTGTTAGATGGTGAGTTGGACTAGATGATCCTTGTGGGTCCCTTCCAACTTATAATATTCTGTGTGTGTATATGAATCCACTGATTGAACTCATATGATCAAGCCATTCCTCTGAAACATACACAACAAATAAAATGAAATGCAGTGCATATGAATCGACTGATTGAACTCATATGATCAAGCCATTCCTCTGAAATATACACGATAAATAAAATAAAATGCAGTGGAGCATGCATTCTCCTGCCAAGACAGTTATGCAGTTTTTTTGAACTGAACATGGCTTAAATTAAATCAGTAGCTTGCTCCTTTGTTATGCTTCAAATTCACAGGACATTATTTTAAATGGAAATACTCCCCTCCACCACCCCCACATGCTCAATTCTAGAGTAGTTTTTTCTTAAATGGCTGAATACTTCTGGAATATCTGTTCTCCAAATGCATCTAACAGAAAATAAACCCTCTTGTACCACAAAATAAACAAACACAAGTAAGCAAAATCACAATCCCCTGAAAAAAACAAATGAAACAACTAAAAAACCCCATGCCCCAGAAAAACCCACCAAACTCCAAACAATAAACATGCCAACTTGGAACATACTAGATTTATAAGCACTTAATGCCTTCTTTTGTATTAATCCTATACACTGACTGAGAATGTGATCCTGCGGAGAAAACTGTAAAGGATATCCAAATAATCAGTGCCTGTAACCTAATGCATTATCACATGAAAGGGAGTTAACACTGCAGCTGTAAATCTGGCAATTCCTAGCTTTGAATTAATCACTTACTTTGCAACTTGATATTCCTCAGACATTCTTTTTATTTTTATAGTCTCCCAGGTTGTGTTTCTTTTGTAAACCTACGCTGGAGACAAGAGCACACTCTGAGCAGCACTAACAGTTGTCCCTCCCCTGTTGTGAACCATGAATAGAGCTGAGGAACTCTGAGCCCTCTGACTGCCAGAGCCCCTGACCTGCCATCAGTAACTGGGAGGAAGCAGCTGTTCAATTTGCAGAGGAAACTGCAGGGCCAGACTTGTTGCAGGGAGCAAACAAGCTGACGAGGTTCCACAGCACAAACGGTATTGCTGTGCGGTCAGGGAAAAAAAAAAATACAATGGTCTTCAGCTTCATTAAGTTTACAGTTTCTAGACCTAAACATTGACAAAAATTTCATGAAACTGCATGCCATTACCTGTTCAAGTTTCGTTGTGGTGTTCACAGTGACGTTTTCAGAGGCACTGTCTTGAGATGACTGCTTACATAAGCCTTTAGCTGCATCTTTAAACATGGTGTCTTTCTCCAGCAAACTATCTTGCTTGGCAATCGGTAAAGCCAGGGGATTTCTACAAAGAGAATCAATAAAGCAGTTAGAGTCCAACTGAAGATGTCTGGCAAACAAATGTGGGTGGCACAAGCACAGAACTGAGATACAGTTCATGGATCAAAAGCAAGTTCTTGGTATGAGCGTAAAAAAAAAAAATGGTGAGAAATAAAATTTTCACATAGGTTGATCTGTTCCCAAAGACACAGAGCAAAATACTTTGATTCAAAATTCACTTTTATGCATTTATTTTCTGAATCAGAGTTGAGCAAGCCAAGGAGAACATGCATGAGTCTGCTTTTGACAGCACTAGGCTGGCAAATCAGTAGCCAGTTTTGAAATAGAACTAAAAAAAGCGCAGTCTTAACCTATACAACACTATTTTGAGAAACAGTATGTTTTAACATAATTTAATAAAGATATTGCTACTGCAATAATAAAATAGCTTATTTAATAGCTAATAAAATTTAATTCCATATTTTTAGCTTACTTTTAACAATATCCAACACCAGAAGCTGCTCTGAATTTGTGTTAAGGTAAAAAAAAAAAAATAGCCTTTCCCCTCCCAAGCAAATAGCAGACTCTCAAAATTACTGCAACAATATGCAATATTCTTCATCCACATAAAAGTTAAACCTATTCTTAGACACATAGAGTTGTTTTCCCTCCTGACAGCTCAGACAATATGACACTTCTGAAAAACAACAATGCCAAAACCTTGAATGATTTTGGCAGTGTTGTATATCCAGAGGATTTAGTAAGGAATCAGCCTCAGGAGCTGAAACTAAAAACATCTTAAAAAATAACTGTCTGGATTCTAACAGTGCAAATGAGACAATCTCATGGAGTGTTCATCAGCTCCTTGCCAAAATGTGCACATAATTTCTTTGAAAGGAAATGTGGACTCAATATGGAAATGTGAGAATCGTGCATTCCACTGTGGAATAAAGCCCAAACTTACTTAAAATAAATCTCATATTTACTCTAAGTTACTTAATTATAAGTTACTCATTATAAAGAGGCGAAGATTATATATACAGTTAACTCAAACGAAATTAAGGAGGACCCACAGATAATAGTGATAACAATTCAAGATAAGAACTGTTCTTGGAAAAAGAAATGAAACATATACATAAATCTTAGAAACAAAGAACAAAGCACCTTCTAAACAGAATTCATTAGAAATTCATTGGATAACAAATCATAGCAGCTTCCCATTGAATAAAATACAGACACACAAAATTTTTCTTTTGATGAAACCATCACTGTAAACATTGCATTAGTTTAAACATTTTACAATGAAATATACATTAAGCTCCAGGAGGGAAAGTTTAGACTTGATATTAGGAAAAGATTTTTTACTGAAAGAGTGATCCGGATTTGGAATGGGTTGCCCACAGAGGTGGTTGCCTCACCAGCCCTGGAGGTGTTTAAGGGTAGGCCGGATGAGGTGTTGAGCGATATGACCTAGATGTAGATGCCACGTTGGGCTATAGGTTGGACTAGATGATCTTCAAGGTTCTTTCCAGCCTTATCTATACTGTGATACATGATTTTCATTCTCATATTTTTTTGCTTCAGAGATTTAAATTTAAAATGTCTAGAGGAACATTAGTGAAAATAAAAATATTTACTTACTGCTTTGATTAATTCAAGATAATTTTGTCATAAATTTATCAAATGTCATATGGACAAAAGATCCATACCCCTTTGTCTTGAAATGAACTGCAGAACACAAAATCTGTTATCCAACTATTTTTGCAAACTTGGCAAGTAGAATAAGGCATATCAGTGATCAGATTGTAGAAAAAATTAAGTAGCTGTGACACCCAAAAGAAAAAATTACTAATATTAAATCACATTTTACCCAGACACAGAACTGAACACCCTCCAGCTGTCACAATAGAGGAGATTGTAAATCACAGTAAAGTGTGGGCAGAAAAAGGTGCCTACTGTTTCCTCAGATGTGTTTTGAACCTAAGACAACAATAATAGCATGACATGTTATTCATATGTCTCAATGTTCATGAAA
This sequence comes from Pitta sordida, assembly GCA_013390025.1. NCBI lineage: Eukaryota > Metazoa > Chordata > Aves > Passeriformes > Pittidae > Pitta > Pitta sordida. The sequence goes on along the minus strand of WEKX01018641.1, from coordinate 15,378 downwards.
ACAGACTATAAATTATGTGCATTTTTGAGATATGAATAGGACTTTATGTGACATGTAACTCATATAACAACAAAAATGTGAATGATTCTGCCAAAGAAAAAATATATTAAAATTGCTACAAAATTTCATTACAACTCAGGTTCAAGAAGACACTATGAAAAATAAACTGAAGTGAAATGTTTCCATAAAAGAGTGGCTTTTTTAAAAAAAATATTTCTATTAACATTCTTATGCATTTCTATTAGTCATAAGATTTAGTCAAGCACTGCCTTTGAAAAATGAACTATAAGACAACACAAGGGAAGATTTTATGTTAATGTAGGTAAGTAGATTAGCATGAACTGTCTTCTTTTATAAAAATTAATGGATAATTAATAGATAATTAACCACAAAGGAGACTTAAACCAAAATTATGTTGCATAGTAGAGAGAAAGAAGTGTTATCTAGGGTAATCTAATTTGAACTTGGTATGACTTGCTACCAGCCTATCTGACTGGAAAAAATCTTGGATGTTATGTAGAGGAATAGCAATTTTAATTTTTAGGCAAAGAAGTAATCATATATGAAATTAATTTGAAGTTTTGTATATTTTTATTTGGGTTTTTTAAATCAAACTGAGACATTTTTCTATTGGCTACCATCCTCTAGCATGTCCTTTATTAAAAAAAAAAGGAAAACTGAGAGCTTACAGTCAAATACAGTTGGCCCTCCTGCACTTCGCACCCCCCATATTGTGGCTTCACATCTTAGTAGCATGATTTTTTAGCGATGAAGGAGTCCCCTTTTCGCAACTGCGCATGTGTGACCTGGTATGCATGAATATTCAATTAGGCAGTTATGAATATGCAAATCAACCCGCACAGCCGCCATGGCGGCAGCACCGCTACCTCCCAGATCCAGAACACAGTGATGGCCGCTGCTTCCTCCCAACCCCAAAATGCAGCAGCCGCCGCCGCTTCCTCCCAGCTCTGGCGCGCAGTGGCAGCTGCTGCTTGGCCCAGTGGGTCCGCTCCTTTCCCGCTGTGGTGGCAGTGGGGCTGCTCCTTCCCCATTCCCCCCCAGCGACAGTTGTCGCTGTGCAGTTATGAAAGATTTACACACTCTCAGGTGTCTGAGATCTGCTTGAATGACCCCCCAGGAGATACCTGTCTACTCCAAGTACGGAGAGACCAGGTCAGCTCTGCGCATCTGTGTCCCTGGCTGAGCCAAAAAGGGATTTTTCCCAGTATGGGGTGGCTGCGGGTGCCGGGAAGGGCCGATACAAACACTGATACACAGTAACACAGTGCTGAAACAGCGCTGGGGGCCGCGTGAGGGTGCAGGGCAAATCTGCATATTAATGAGCTACTATTCAATGCTGAAGTAGGGCTTCGCGGAACCCGATTAAGACTGTGGGTCCATGACATAGGAGACACGACTGTAATTGGAAGTTTCATCATCAATACTGGAAGTATTAGGGCATATTCTGACTTGACAGAGAATTGTATCAAGGCTGACTGTGCAATAGTATTTCATGTACCCTTTGAGCTTAATGTTTTTGTTGGAAACAACTTCTGTTACTGGTAGGGAGCAGAGTTTTAGAGTGAGTAAGGCAGCTCAGTGAGTGCCAGCTAGGGTCAAGAAAACACAGTTAATTTCCTAATCCACCCATCCTAAGTAAGACAGACAAAGCACCCAGTAGCTCAGTAAAAGAACTAGGAAAAAATATTCTAATAGCGCTTCATGATGGCCTGAATGCAGCTTTATTAATCCAATGCTTACCTAAAGGAAACCAGATTTGGTTTTTGCTTGGTATTTAGCATAATGCAAATATACTGACTGCTAAGCTTTATATCCTCCTACCCAAGTAAATATACTGACTTGAAGTTTGGGTCTTCATAGTGTTCTTCGAGAAATCAATGCTGAAATTTCATCTTGAATTATCAAAATAAGGTTTGCTAACAGAGCACATGCTGTTTGTAAGTCTTTGTACATTATTTCTGAGTCTGCTTTTGAATATTGTTTCTTTCTGAGATGGCCACAAAGCAATATGGCCACAACACAGTTAACAGGACAATTTGCAAAACTTACCATGTCAGATTGAACATACTCTCTGATAAAGCTGATGAAGAATGGATACAATAAAGAATAAAGCAGTGGTACTTTTGGATTGCAGTGAACCTTTGAAATTCAAGGGGGTTCAGGTCTCCTCCAGTGCTGCAAATTCCCTTTTCCGTGAAGGCAGGTACATCATGAATATGCAAATAAACCAGAACTGTTGCCTTACCTCCCTCAGACACTGAACACTGGAGAGAGTTCCTGGCACTGCACTCCGCCCTCAGAAGGGTCAGGGAAGCAAAGGGAATCTCTTCTGCCCCTGGGGTGGCTGCTCTGCCTCTGGGAAGGGTCCCAGGGAGCGACGCTGGGACCACAGCATTGGCCCGCAACACCTCTAGAAACAGTTCCGGGACAGTGACTCACAAGGACCAGTGCTAGGTCCTAGAGCCAGCCCACACTGCCTCTGGGAACAGTCCCCCAGGACAGCAGCTCGCAGGCATCAGTGCTGGGTCCTAGAGATGGCCCGCACCACCTCTGGGAACAGTCCTGGGGCAGCAGTTCACAAGAGACCAGCACTGGGTCCTACAGCCAGCCCATACCACCTCTGGGAACACTCCTGGGGCAGTGGCTCACAAGGACTGGTGCTGGGACCCCATGGCCAGTCCACGCTGTCTCTGGGAATGGTCACAGGGCAGCAGCTCATAGGGACCAGTCCTGGGTCCCGGAGCCAGCCCACACTGCCTTTGGGAATGGTCCTAGCACTGCCTGGTGCCGCAGCTACGCATGGGGACACTTCTCTCAGCACCTAGCACCGGGCGCGGGTGAAGTCCCGGGCAGGCGGGGGACCCAGCTAGGCATATGCTGTGGACTGCAGGGAAGAAAGACATGTCTCTGCCTGTGATGTTGTCTCTGGGCAGCTCCCAGTGGCACCAGCAGAAGTGGCAAGAAGCCTCCATAATGCGGCGGCATGTAACCACTCCACAACTCATAAGGCACCAAACCCTAGGCAGTCCCCAAGCGAGCAAGGGGTGCATCCCTCCACCCCGCAGGGCATGGTCATCCTGCTTCATGGGGGAGCACCACTACCAGCCCTCAGTGAAGCAGAGGTACTGCGCACACACAGACTGGGAAGCTCCGCGAATAATCAGAGTTTGCGCTAGAAAAAATCTGTGAGTACCTGAAAAAGTGAAACTTGAAGTGCGAGTATGTAAAGTATGACTGTATTATTGTGCACTCCACTTCAGCATTAAAAAAATTGCCTTGGTACACAACAACAGCAGAGACACCCATCAACTTTGTGCAAGTTTTAGCACTAAAGAGCAGTATTCAGCACAATCTGCAACACAGCATGAATTTCTAGAATATAAAACATTGAAATGCGTCATCTACATGCAAGAGCAATGAAAAAGTTCTTAAAAGCTTCAAGAACTTATGAATAACTTTTGCTAGACCTTATTACAGAACTGCAAGAGTGATCTAACTTCTATTTCTGGTATTATGACATTTCAGTAATTAAAAATAAAGGGTTTATTTACATTTGAGAATCTATAGGCTTAGTTTCATGCTTCAAAATTAGGGTTTTTTTTTTCAATTAAAAGACAGTTGAAGGCCACATACGTTTCTAGAGTATGATTTAGGTTATTGAAACAGAGGGTTAGACTAGAGGACTGCTTATTTCATAAAGAGTTAACAAGCATGAGAAATTAGTAATTCCATAAACATTAGTATCATATACCCAGTCACATTAGTGACTGCAAATGATGAAGAAGAAACAACACACTGTGTTTACTTTCCATGAAATATGCAATCTTTCCTAAATATAAATATGTTCACTGGAATTCTGAATTTTACAGCTGTATCATTTCATGATAGTTGCTCACCTCTTTCAGATTTTAATGTATTCAAATACTTCCTGCTGAGCATAAATTATAACTCTTATGAAATGGAATCATCTATATTTTCTCTACCTGTTTATAAGACGTTTAGGGGTTTTTTTCCTCACACATTCTTCAGTGATTATGGCAGAAAAATTAATGTCAATGTTTTGCAAGATGGTATAATGAACATGCTTCAAATATACAGCAACTGCATACTGTATAAAGACATTATTTGTACCTTTTAAAATTCCCATGTATCATAGTATCTGGAAATAAGAATCTGAAATATCAATATGACTTGTACAGCCACAAAAAAGCCATTAGTGCTTCAAGGAAATACAGAAAACACCAAAATGCACAATTTAAGACAAACTGACTCCTCAATATTGAGTTTTAAGTCTACACTGCTTAATTCTACTTGATTCCCATGGAATTTAAAGCAGCACAAAATTAATTACAAATTTTTAACTGGTTGGACCAGTACCATTTCATCTGAAATCACATACATTATTTTTATTTTCAGTATTTGTCCCTGCTTCTCTCACAGGCAATGGTAGTTTTACGACACTATTCCCGTCTACCTTAATGAAAGGAAGTTTGAGTTTAATAATTCTGCTAAGGAAACCCCAGATAATTTCACTGGCAATTAGAATAGTGTATTTTATTATTCATAGTCTGCACTTATAGAACTACGGTTGATAAAAAGATACGAGAGATAAAAATATAAAAGATTAATTAGCAGATTTCCAAAATGAAGGAATTACTTAATCTATCAAATCATACAGAATCATGAAATAATAGAATGTTTGGGGTTAGAAGGGACCTCCCAGAGGGCACCTGGTCCAATCACCCTGCTCAGGCAGGTACATGTAGAGCCAGTTGCCCAGGACCATGTCCAGATGGGTTTTGGATATCTTCAAGGACACACAGCTAAGATTCAGAGATTGACAGATACAGTTCAAATGATAATCAGGCTTCAGTGAATTTCTCTATAACAGAAACACTTACAGTTTACTGGAAACTGTGGGCAAATCATGGATAATCTCTTCATATGGCTCTTCTTGAGATAAAGTAGAAACAGCTAAAGGGTTTTTCATTTTTTCCTCCCAAACAATTTCAGCCTTCATAAGCATTTCCTCAATAAAATCAGAAGCTGCAACATCTAAAAGATTGGAGTATCAAGATATCAGAAAAAGAAAATGGTGCAGAAAAACTCCCATGAACTCAAATCTCAAAATCAGGTTAAGATTAAACATCTGTCTAGAATACATGAAAAGAATTACTCAGATATTGATCATAATACTTAAAATTACTGAGACAAGAAAAGCAAAGTGAATTCACAGATTCACAGATTATTGTGAGTTGGAAGGGACCCACAAGGATCATCCGGTACAGAATTAAGTTGTCATTCTTGCTATGTAGAAAACCAAAGTATTCAATAATCCATAGGATTTCAGGAAAAACAACACAACCGCTTTCAACATTGTATTTCAATGAAAACATGCACTTAAATCCCTTTCAAATGTTTTGCATTTCTACAGTCTAGATTTATATATCTTGTACATACAGAAGTGATGACAACAGTTGTTCTTGCAGACCGGAAACAACTTAACTCAACTGTGTTAAATATATACTAAATGCGGTTAGCTAACTGAGTTGTTAGACAATCTGAGTTTTGTCCATACCCTTTCATACAAATACAAACTGATATGTATCTAACCACAAACAACTTTTCTAAGTTTAAGTGTCATGAAGTTCCCTGTGAATGTATCAGTAGTTGGTACAGTAACTGAAGCATAACATACTTTGCTTTATTATCTCAGTCGCTCCTTGTAGGGCTTGTAGGACTGAGAGAGCTGGGGTTGTTCAGTTTGGAGAAGAGGAGGCTGAGGGGAGACCTTATTGCTCTCGACAACTACCTGAAAGGGAGGTGTAGCCAGGTGGGGGTCGGTCTCCTCTCTCTGGCTACAAGTGACAGAACAAGAGGACACAGTCTTAAACTGCATCAGGGGAGATTTAGACTGGACATTAGAAGGAACTTTTTCACAGAGAGGGTGATGTCTCAGTGGAATGGGCTGCCCAAGGAGGTGGTGGAGTCACGTACTTGGTGGCATGACTTAGATATTCAGGTAGCATGTTATAGGTAGGATGGTGTGTTTGTAGCAGGGCGGCAACAGGTTAGGTAACAGGTTTGGCTAGGTTAGGTAATAGGTGATAGGTTGGACTTGATGATCTCTATGGTCTTTTCCAACCTTACTGATTCTGTGATTCTGTGATTATGCAAAGGAAGTTACACCTCATAATCTGACAGAAAGATTCTATTTTCTACCTTACTGGGTTCCATCTTCATTGTATCCAAGGCATAGAAGATTGATCGACTATGTATTTCTTCTCTTCAACACTGCTAGCACTACTAGAGCACTACTGACTACTGCTGACTAATGTCAGCACTACTGACATTAACTCTGCTTTGGTCTCTGTGTGAGATCATTTGATCTAAAGTCCCTTCCTACCTAATATAGTCTATAATTCTATAAACTTTAGAGCCAGTGCTTCAGCTCCTTGTTGCTATTTGGTCTAAAAAGGTGCCTCCTATGGTAAACAATGGGTGTTGCCCTTCAAAACCAGATTTTGAATTTGTTTTCAGACAACAGCTATAGAAATTCAACTTGATGAGGCTACATGCTATGACCAGTTGAGACAGGAACTCAGTGAGAAGTCACCAAAAATGCAGAAATGCAGCTACAGCCAAGGCACTGAAGAACTCCCAAGCAACAAACACAGCTAAAAATAAACAAGGAATGTAATGTCATTTGATATGATATCCAGCATTCCCATGATTAGTAGTTCTCAGCAATATATGTAAAAACCTACATACGCGTATTTGTGTTTAACTCTACACACTAAATAAAGTATAACTAAGAAAGTAGGGAGGAAAGAAAACAGTGTCACAGTAACTAGTAATTACATAATGTACACGAATTTTCACCTACCTGAAGGCTTTTCATTATTGCAGTTAAGAAGATTGGGATTTGCCTGGTGCATCAAAAGCAGCTTCACAAGATTGGTCTACAATGGGTGAAAACAGAGGTGTTTAAAATGGCAGAAGAGGTGTGCCTGTCATTCAGTTTACTTGCTTCCTGCGCTAGCTGATATTGTACAATACACCACAGGTCATAACTCCAAACCCGCACCTTCTGTAGCTACTAAACACACTTCTGTAAATTAAAAGAGTCAGAATAAAATAATTCTCATGTGATTTCAGTGTACCGTCAGTGTACCATCGTCAACATCTCTCTCCATCCTTGTATGTGTAAACAAATTAACAAAACAAAAAACCTAACCCTCCATCACCACCTGCTATGACTTAGATCACAAATATTTTTTTATGGCTAACTAATTCAACAACTGTGTGCCATTACTGCCCAAGGGGTCTGACTCCGAGTCATCATTACGGAAGTAAATTAGTCCTCTGTCAGTAGCAAAAACTGGTACGGTTATCTCACATTTACAAAAGCCATTTAATCTATTAGTAATAGCTCAATTATAGAACAGTTGGGTAGGGTAGAGTATCATATTTTTCATATTTTTCAATTCCTGCATATTTTTCAATTCCTGCNATTCAGGAAGGAAATAAGTGGGAAAAAACCCCCAATCCATCATGGAATTGAACACGAGACAACTTATTATGAAAGACCACAATAATGAAGAATCCATTAAAAANCTTTTCAATTCCTGCAAGAGAGCTGCAAGCAACTGTTTAGAGTGAGCTCTTCTATTGCTGAATCAAAGTCTCTAGAGATATTTTCTCATCAAAGCAATGTCTACCCAGATAAAATAGAGTAAGAAGCTGCATAAGGAGCAAAAAATATTTTTAGAATGTGAATGAGAGAACTGCTTTTATGTCTGGATCTAAGCTAAAGCAAAGAGAATGTACCATATACTNCAACCTTGCTAATACTGTGATAGTGTGATTCATAAGAACAGCAGAACAGACCTATAGATAAATGAGATCTGGATTGTAAGGTAGCCAAAGGAAAGGCAAGCAATAAATAAATAAATAAATAAGGGTTATTCAGGAAGGAAATAAGTGGGAAAAAACCCCCAATCCATCATGGAATTGAACACGAGACAACTTATTATGAAAGACCACAATAATGAAGAATCCATTAAAAACACAGGAAATCCCAAATTTCTAATCACAGAAAACCAGGAAGATATTGTAGAAAATTTCTATTAAAATATCTTGCTCTCTTCATATTTCTAATGCTGGCTTTCCTTTCTGGCAGTAACAGCAGAAGTGAGGAAGGCATAACATGGTTATTGCAAATCCAGTTAACCCTGTTTTCAGCTGAGATGTCTCAACACAAATATCTCTGTCTTTTTTCATTATGAAAAAATGGAACATGCTTTGTTATGGAGCTATTACATAATCTCTGAAAAGTGATAGTGGTTGTATCAAAGGACGGAGGTTTTAAATGCATTTTCAATTTAGCAACAATACACAGCTTTTTGGGTTACTAAAGGATTGGATTTATATCACAAGAAATCCCATCTTTCAATATCAATGCTTCCTGCTGCCAATGAAATATCTCCTGCTGGGATTCCTTGATGCATGTCACCAGGACTAAGGTATTCGGGTCACTAACAATTTCAATAACCTGCTTTTGGATACACAACTGTCTGTTAGAATTAACCTTATTCACAGATATCTTAGAGGGGATATTTTAAAATCTAATTTAAATTTTTTAGAACTGTGTTCAGCAGTAGAAAGATTTGCAGAATAATTACAGCAAATTACCACCAACCAAAGGTATTTCAATTGCAGAGTTACAAAGACTGTAGATACTATTAAATTAAGAAAATACATTATACCTAATAAAATATTGCAGATACATACTATGGAATAAAATTAATTTATACATTTTTCCAGAGACTTATCTTTGACAATTCTTAAAATGAAAAAAAACCCAAAACACCAAAACACAGTATGATGACTCTGTGCAGAAAATGCCACAGTAATGGCATTGTTTAAAATATCTGCTTTACCACTCTGGGATGTGTGTTCGGTCTCTGTACGGGTGTTAGATGGTGAGTTGGACTAGATGATCCTTGTGGGTCCCTTCCAACTCGTAATATTCTGTGAATCTGTGAATCTGTGAAATATCATCTGTCTCGCCCCTAATGAGTTATTCAGTACCATTTGACAGGACCTAAATTATCTCCTTTCAGATATTATCTCTGAGTATCCTCCTTCATAAAAGACAAAATCAGTTACCTTTTCTGTATTAATAAAGCATCACTGTCTCTCTCCTCCTGGTATCCCGTTCAAATTACTACATTTCTACTTCTCTCTGACATCTCTTACTGAATGTCTTTTGCTTTTACTGTTGAGAATGCTTCTGCAAGGAATATTTTCCTGTCTCACCACTTTAATCTGAAACTTTTAGTTTCTCCTGGCTCCTTCTCTTCTCACTAAACCAGAAGCTCCTTGCTCTCAGTTTCAAAGGTCTTCATAAACCCTCCATGCTTTATGTATTCCTATTCATTCAGCATTCAGGCTCCAGTTCCCACCACACATTGGTCTGTGACTCTAGCTACTACTAATACATTTTAAAATACCTATTTCTGTGTTTTTTCTAGGCTATGCCTCACACAAGTAAAGAAGTCTTGAAGATATCAGCAAACTTACATCATAAACATCTACTCACAGCCTCTTGTGATGTTTGCCAAGCAGAGAAATAGGCAATGCACTGCTATTCCATCAAATCAGATGGATGGAAAAATGGCCCTATGGCCAGGCCCAGAGGGTGATGATGAGTAGCAAGCAGACTAGGTGAAGGACAGTAGCTAGCACAGTACCACAGGGATCAGTAGTGGGTCCAGTCCCATCTAACATTTCCAGTAATGATCTGGATGATGAGGCAAAGTTTACAGATTGCACAAAAGCATGAGGGGTAGCTGATATGTGAGAGGGCTGTGCTGCCATCCTGAGGGACTTTGACAAGCTTGAGAAAAGGTCTGACAAGAACCTCATGAAACCCAACAAGGCAAAGTGCAATGTACAGAATGTAAATGGTACCCTGAACTGCATTAGGAGGATTGTTGCCCATAGATCAAGGGAGGTGAGGTCACACCTGGAGTACCATGTCCATTTCTCGACTTCTCAATATAAAAGAGACACAAAGAGTCCAGCAAAAGGCCACTAAGATGATAAAGAGACTGGAACACCTTACATATGAGTTAAAACTGGGAGAACTGTAATTCTACCTGGAGAAAGGAAGGTTCAGGGGGATCTCCTCCGTGTGGGAAAATACCTCAACAGAGGGTGCAAAGACGACAGAGTCAAGCTCTTCTCAGTGGTGCCCAGTGACGGGACAAGAGTACTAGGCAGAAACTGAAGGTTCCCTCTGAACATCACGTAACAGTTCTTCACTGTGATGATGATCAAGCACTGGCAAAAGTTACTCAGAAAGGTGTTGAACAGTTCTTTAAGCCTAAAGAAATGTAGACTGCAATAATGAAAATAAAAAGCTGTAAGGGAAACTGGACACAGCACTCCATATACAGCATCACTAGAGCTGAGTAGATAGGGGCAACCTGCTGGTCCTAATCCACCTCAGGATACTACTGGCCTTCTTGGTTACAAGGGCCCTTTGCCAGCTCACGGACAGCTCATCGTCCACCACGACCCCCAGGTCCTTCCCTGCAGAGCTGCTTTCCAGCAAGTCACCCCTAACCTGTACTGGTGCATGGAGCTACTCCTCCCCAGGAGCAGGACCCTGCATTTGCCTTTGTTGAATTCCAGACAGCTCTTCTCTGCCCATGTCTCCAAACTGTTTAGTTCCCTCTGAAGTGCTGCACAGCCCTCTGGGCTATCAGCAACTCCTCCCAGATTTGTGTAGTCAGAGAACTTGCTGAGGAGGCATCTAACCCTTCATCAAGTTCTAGGTTCCTCAGTATAAAAGACAGAATGTTTCTGGAGGGGGTCTAGTGGAGGGCAATGGTGATGATTAGGGAACTGGAGCACCTCCCTTATAAGAATAGGTTGTGGGAAGTGGACCTGTTCAGTCTCAAAAAGAGACAACTGAGAGGGGATCACATCAGTGTATGTAAGCGTCTGAAGAGAGAGTGTCAAGAGGATGAAGTCAGGCTCTTCTCTATGGTACCAAGCAATAGAACAAGAGGAAAAAGGTGTGAACTGATGTACAGGAAGCTCCACTTCTTTACTGTGCAGGTGACCAAGCCTGCCCAGAGAGGCTGAGGAGCCTCCCTCACTGGAGATATTCAAGAACCACCTGGATGTAATCCTATGCAATGTGCTCTAGGATGACACTGCTCAAACAGGGAGATTGGGCCAGATGACCCACTGTCGTCCCTTCCAATTCCACTCAAACCCATTCTGTGACACTGTGAAAAAAGGCTGCATAAACAAATTTACTGTAATAGGCACATTAGAAAGCCTTCAAATACAATTGCTCTGTGCCAAAAAAGGGTCTCAGTTTTACCACACATTACATGTTATATGAAAGCCCAACACTCAGTTCCATAAACCACAGGTTTAGGAGCTGTGTTGGCCAGCTGACAAACTGCAAGGCCTTACAGATAAGTAACTGTAGTGACAGGGTAGGAAACATGGAGCATGAAGGAGTGATAATAGAATCTCTCATTAGGCTGCAAAGGTAGCTCCAAACTTCTCTCAAGCCATTGTATTTTTAGTGTTAATGAATTAGCTGGAGAGCAGAACCACTGCTCCTAAAAAGTGTCTTACTCTCTCGTCTGGTCAGATATACTTCCTCTGAAGCTACATATAGGATGCCACATGTGTGCCAGCACCTGGAAAGGGAAAGCTGCTGGCTCTTACTGAGCTTTGAACTCTTATTATCCAAAGTCCCAGTGCCACTAGCTGAGAGAGTTTATTCCCTCTTCTTTACCATCAAAGAGGTACCAGTTTAAGCTGTAAATTCAGAAAGCTGGAGGTTTTATGCAAATTGTCCTCATGTGCTATTTTGCACAGCAATGAATATGCATCATCCAATTTGGATGAAAGTCCAACAATAAATTCTTTCAGTCTTTCACTTTTCCCCCCTCTTGACATGAGCAATTCTCTCCACTTCTCCACTCCTCTGTGTCTGTTTCAACACTGGATATATCCTACCGTTCCTAAGTGACCTGATTCATCACCAGCCTTTCGGTTCCTATTCCCTTCCCCCATTTTTTGTTCCTCGGGCACTTCCTGACCTCCATTCCTCAGTTCTCTTCAACTAAGCCCTCACCACCTTCTTCCTGCAATTTTCTTCTACCTGTTCTCACTTCTCAGGTTCCCACTCCATTTTTGTGGATGTGAACACTCTCATCCACAGAACACTCTCATCCACAATGAGACAAAGACGTACAAGAAAATAGTGGATCAACAATCTTAGGTCAAAATCAGTATTATTTTTGAGCATCAATCTCACAATTGTGTGAAAGAGAGGGAGATATATATTTAATTCTAAGGTGCTTATTCACTGAACACAACAAAACCTCTAGGCAGAACACAAGAAATATCACTGGTTACTTGATTATTACCTGCAGTCTTTACCACTGAGTAAGATGACCTATATTTACGTTCAGAAGAACCAGTTTTCTATCTCTCATACAACTAGAATTTCACTGGGTGGAAAAGTGCACATTTAATTGACTGTGATTTTTGTTAGGCAGTTTGCTAGGACTGCTGCCTGTAAATGCTTATGATTTCTCAGGTTTGGGTGTTTTGTTTTATTTAATTAGATAAAAAAATAAAGCAACCAAAAATCAAGTACTTCTGGCAGCAGGCTATGGGAAAATATTTTACTTTTCCTTTTGAGTTCCAACATTTGCATGATTTGAAGGCTTTGTATTAGGTATAAGATGACTTCCACAGGCTGAGAATATTCCTTTTGTTGTTTGCCTGGAAAATTGCCTGAACTTCACCAAGTTTCAAACAGCTGAAAAAATCAGCTACCAGATTCTTACAACACAGGGTTTTACATTATAATGGTTAAGTCAAGGAGCCCACTTTTGCTAGTACAGTGCACCATAGGCCTACCTATTAGTCTAATCAGTATCAGCTGCTCTACTTAAATATACATTTGGATGCTTAAAAGATTCACAATTAAAAAATAGAAGGCAGGAAAGTAGTTTCAATTTTAATTACTACTACTATTATTGTAATTGCTATGCTTCTGTGATAGAACTGCTGTAGCTTCATGCCAGCCGTATATTTCATAGATCCAATAAATAAGAACAGATAAGTCATGGAACAATAAAACTCCTTAGAATAATACTGGAGACTATTTACCTAATTAAATGGGGTGGTAATAGGCATTTGAGAAAGCATCAAGGACATAAAAAAGAAAAGCGTAGGTTGAAGTCTTTAAGATACTAGGATGTGAAGCAAATTAGGTTGGACTAGATGATCTTCAAGGTCCTTTCCAGCCTTATCTATACAGTGATACTGTAAATTCCAAGACACAAACTCTCAACATTGAGGAGTAAGGTTATTATTAAACTATTAGAGTTCATGTGAATTGAACTTTTAAGATCATGTATTTTTTATCCGTTACATAATAGTATGCCATATAAGATTCTATCTCCCTAAAAGCCAAAATTTCATAAGTGAAGCCCTAAAGAAGAGCAATAGTGTTCAGAGGTTAAATAGTATTTCCTCTGCAATTGCAAATTTGATCCCTAGTACTGCTCCAAACACAGAAATTTATGTCTGAAACTTATTATAGATCTCCCTTCTCAATACAATACATACAGGTTAAGAAGGTATTTTTTCTCTTTGACTGTGGAGAAAAGGGGACCATAACCACCTATGGTCAGCAAAGTGGAACAGATTAGAAAAAGGTAGGTTGTGGGAATAAGACCAGCAGCAAGGTGGACAGTGGGGGTGGTGATGGGGAATAGAAGAGAGCACAGATAAAATGTTGGACTGCAGAACTAACAGTATGAAACGAATGAAGTGAAAGGGAAGAAGAGAAAGTGAAAGTGAAAGGGAAACGTAGGTAGAGACAGACTTAGCAGGCAAATGAAAGTGGCATAGTGAGGGGAAAAAACACAGAGACTGAACAAGGGAGATTGGGACTGTGAGCAAGTAGCACAGGAGGGCAGTAAGGCTGGCATGAAGCCAAAGAGAAAAATGAAAGCTTGGATGAGAACCAGGGAGAGGAGGAGGGTCGGAAGCTGACTGTGCAAGGAAATTAGGGTTGGGATAAAACATGTAAGGAAAGGACATGAAGACAGGCAAAGGAATAGGACAAAAAGGCCATAGAAGAAGGACAAGAATGGAGCAGACTAGAGGCAATAGGACACTTTTTTTCCCCCTACAGTTAAAATAAACATTTCATCAGTCTTTACTTCAAGATTTATGCCCTACAATTTTATTTGTCATTCCATGAGGAAATTAGACAGAGAAAAAATATAATAAATCAGGGAAAAATATGTGATCGGGTGATTAAAGATGCTTATAAGTTATAGATCTACAAGCTATATATTGATACAACAGAAAAGATCATAAATCTGTCACTTCTCAAAGTTTGTGACTGAACAGTCTTGTTAGATGTTTTCATACTTGCCACTTACATATGAAAGTCATTGTAAATGGTATTTCAAGAAAAATAGAATTTTTATTGATGAGTGAGATCCTGCAATAACTAAGCATAATAAGTCTGTGCACACTTCAGCTTAAAAAACATACATGTAAACACTGAGAATTTTATAATTATTTTGTAAATGGAGGTCTAGTTTAAATATGAAGCTCAAACTACGTATTTTATATATTAGGTACTATGTGAATCTAGGTTTTCTTGCCTTATGTTTTGTAGCCACAAATAGCATTTGAATTATTTATAGAAATCTTGCAAATACATTGAGAGTGAAAGAAAGATACCGCAGGCAGAAATCCCTGATGTCTCTGAAGAAACTGAATGTAATTTGATCTGAAGAGAAATATGGGTCTTCTACCTGAGTACAATCACACATGCCAAACATGAACAAAAAGACTAAAGAAAAAAGGATGATATATGTCTGGATAAAACATTCTCTAGAGGATTTTCTGATCATAAATTAAAGATTCCAACTACCTGGCAGGGAAAATATTTATTCCCTCAATGACTATACTCCATTCTTTTTGAAATACTGAACAAGCACCCCCTTCTTCAGGCTCTTCACATTGAAACCATTTGTGGAGTGTGTTTGCAGAAGTTCAGAAACTACATTCAAAGGAACTGCTATGGCAATGGGCAAAATTGCATCAGATCAAATATCATGTCCTAAAATAAGTTCAAATATCCCTTCCACACTGAAGTATATTCTAACAACAGATGTGGATTTTTTCCTGTTTCAAGGCCAACATGTGCTTAAAGAAAAGAAAATGAAACTGCAGCACACAATTGAGTCAAATGACTAATGCGTTTCACAGAATCACAGAATAACAGAA
>WEKX01018627.1:0-12799 GCA_013390025.1 Pitta sordida | reverse complement strand
TTCTTCCCCGGGCTGTTCTGTACCCCTCCTTAACTTGTGAGATCGGCTGTGCTTTAGAGAGTATTCCTCCTGCCTTCCCTAAGTCTGCATTCATATTTGCTATCAGAGATCTTGATTTAAGAATTAACAGCACTGTAATGAATCTTGTTGCTGTTCCTGAATGCTGCTATGATTAACTATGTGTCTTTCACTCTTTATTCTTTTCATATATGATTGCGTTCAGCAGTGCTGAACATCTTTGGATGTAGCCCACCAAGTTGCAGGTTCTGAGGCTTCAAGCAACCAACTTAGATTTGTACAGTGGGCTTTAGGCAGAGCACTTGTTTTGCCTCCACACTGACCTGCAGGAGGAATCCAGCTCCTCTCTGGAAGCAAGAGAGTACAGCACTATTGCCATACTGGTTTGTCCTGCTTGGCATATGCATATCAATAAATTTTGGCATTGACTCTGACCTCCTTCCCTTGTTCAGAGCTACATCCACATGAAGACTGATCTTAAAGTGAGTCACTGCTCAGGCTAAGAGTGGGTGGGATCATATACTTGCACATGTTTATGTCCATGTACATGGTTTATTTACACCTTTGCTTACCGATATTTTGTTCATTTTTTGTATGTGTGTGCATTTATTCTTTTAGACTTTATGTTGCTTAGCACACTGGTATTTACTGCCTCTTTTTGAATTGATGGGAGAACACTTTTTCTCTTTTAACAATTTTTGAAATGTATTTCTACTAACCTTTCAGTTTACAACAGTGGGATCGAAAAGCACTTACAATTGTGGTATGGATATTACTGTATGGCTTTGGTTTCTGCATAGTTAAGCCTCAGTTAAGACTACATATATGAACTGCTGAAACAGTTTCCAATGTCTCCTTGATGTTTGACCATTGACTTCTGTAGATCAAGCTTTCAACTCAAAGGAAGAGTGAAATTCATTACAAATTTATCTATATTGTCATAATTTAAAAATTTAATTTGAATTACTTTTAGCAAAAGCAATGTTCAAGCTGCAGTGTGAATTTCTGGGAGAGGAGGAAAGATAAGCTTATTCATTCAGTGCAATAACTGCTATAGATCTTAAAAACTAGGTATTGGTAAAAATCAAAACATTTCCAATAAAATAAAAAGATCTGATTTCTTCTGTTCCTAAAAAAGCATGTAAATCCCATGTTAGTTATATTTTTTTCTCTCAGGTCAGTGCTGCTTCCTTTCTCTGGTTCTTCTCTTAACTTTCTTTTCATTCTCTCAGTATCTGTCTACCTTTATGCAGGCTTCAGTTCTTGATTCTCTGTTTATTTCTGAGTGCTATCAGTACAGATATAAAGTCATCTCCTTTTGGTGTGCTGCTGACTCCCATTCCTTCCTTGCCTCTTTAGACGTCTTCCCTCTTACCCTAAAATACCAGCTCCTCTCCTGCTCCTCTGTGTTTGAGGTGTCTTAGATCTACTTTGAAAACTACAAGGCTCTCAGTCTCTTCGTTTTCTAAGTGCAACATGTCCTGCCTTTGCCTCCCACCACTCTCCAGGTCGGCACGTCCCTCCCTACTGAGCCTTGCCACTATACAACTCTGCATGTCTTTGAGAAGGTGCTGGTCTCTCAGAGCCCAGTCAGAGCAGTTTGACTACGTTAGGAAGGCCACCTCACAGAGAAGTCTATTTGTCAGTTGCTTTGGCTGTATAACTACTCTCCAAGTTTCTCTGCCACACCCATCTCAGTCTTCTACATCAAGTGTTGTCTTCCACACATGACAATCCTACCCCACTTTTTTTTTTCAATGCTTCAAAGCACAATTGGTTTTTTTCACAATTTCTTTACATCTCTGCCTCATGATTTCCTTTAAATTCATCCTTCAAGCTGCTACTTTATTGTTCTGCAAAAAAATTACTGGGGTGTGCAAAGTGCTCATGAAGAGTCTGATAATAATTTACTGTTATTCTGAAAAAAAATATTATTTCATTTTTGCTCTGTGCTCCCCTGTTTGACTGTCTGACTTTCTCTCTTGTGTCTGTTGGCTACATTCGGGGCCCACCTACAAGTATTCTGTGTCAGAGTCTGTACCATTTTTCTGTGGATACATGTCCTCCAGCAGAAAATCATGAAATTGTGAAATGCTGAGGCAGCAGCAGAAGATGGTGTTGGGCTAAAGATCTCTGCTGTTCTTTTTCCCTGTTATTTCTGGAGAGTTTTAGGGTTTTGTTTCTTTCCTTTGCATTGTTTTCTTTTAAATATTATTTTATTTTTTCACCTAGCTAAGAACGGCTTTGCATAACAGCGATGGATACTGTAGTAACTTTTGATACTTAGCTATCTGTGGATTGGTTATTGAAATAGATGAAAGAGTGCTACAGAGGAGAGAATATCCTAAAATTGCCGCCACTGTGTGCCTCTTAGTTGGCAGAAGAAACCCTAACAAAGTAACCAATACTGTCATGCAATATTTACATTTAAATATAAATCAAGACATGCATATGGAAAAACTGTATATGATGACATTGCAGATTGCCTTTTTTTTTCAAGTAGGTCCTTCAGGGTAGCAGCTGGATTAGTTTTCAGATAGGAGCATCTTAATCCAGGCAGATGTAGCCCTCATCAGAAGTTAATTTGCAGGGATATTCACATATGCAAATCATGTCACAATGCTGAAATGCAACCACGTAATGACTGGAAAATGTTATACCCATAAATCATACTACCATGATCCTCAAAATTTCCACTCAGCCAGGAGAAATTCAACAGCATTTATGTCTTTCCAGCTTTTAGCTCATAAAAAATCTGTGTTTTTGGAGACTGTGTTACACTGGTGATCTTAAAACTCCCAAGTCTGGTATAATGAGTCCTCAAGTGCGTTATAACTTACCAGTAATTACATTTCAACATTTCTGCTTTCAGCAGTTAGTGTTTTATTCATAAACATTTAAACACTGAATTAGGCATAAAATAAGAATGTTGGCAACAACCTGACTTAATTTCATTAACTATTAGGTAAATGCAGTATTGCTTCTTCAAATAATCCTTGGTTTGAATGCTAAAGATGTAATGAACTTCATGGTTCATAGCATCTGACATTGCTTAATTAATGGGTGCATTTATAGTACATAGGCCTTGGTAATTGATTTATATGCATGATTTGCACATACAGCTGTTAGTTCCTGTAGGAAAGTCATAATTCAAATGTGTGCATATATCCAAGATACGGGGAAAGAAGAAAAAAACACACCTCACAAACTTGTCGAGTTCCCAACAAAATGTGATAACAATAAATAGCACAGGAAAAGTAAATATCATCAGAAAAAAAAACACCAGAAGAAACATTAATGTGATCATTTTGAGTTTCCACAGCTCACATATTTCAAATGGAAAACATGACAAAATGCTTCTGAATACGTATTTTTTTACCCTCTTTACAGTAGATGTGGTTAGGTCTATATATGCCCACACACACCTCTGTGAGTCTGGTCATATTACAGTGTATGTGCAGTGAATGAAGTCCACATTTTCCGTGCGTGTTTAAGTTTCTCTCCCTCACTAAAATACACATAAACACAGACAAGGTATACATAATATAGATTTAAGAGAAAGCACAATAAAGCTAAGAAAAGGTTACGTCAAATATTACACATGTTTAGTCTTGGGACAAATCTTCTCCTAACCAAAGCCAAACATTGGAGGTGAGGGAATTCAGCACAGGTTTCCTAGCCTGTCCAACAGATTACTTGTGAAAGCCAAAGTGGTGTGTTGAGAAGTCGATGCTGAAGAATAACTGAGCTCTGAGTGGAAAGAGGTCTCCTGTGGCAGTTTAAAAAGGGTTGACGAAGAGAAACAGCTATTCCTGGATTATCCATTACCTGGGAGCTAAGACTGCATCATTCCTAGTACGTACTTTTCTTGCTGTTCAGTGTATCCTGAGCAACAATCTCACTTGCTGAAGCAAACGTCTCCATTCCAGAACACAGAGTTCAAGTTATCCCATCTTTCTCCCTTATGCTGACAGCTACCCCACATTAGCAGCAAACCTTATTTCAAGGGTTCTTGCAGGAAGCTCTTGCCATTTTAGGGGTATTGGTTTCAGTTATCAAGCATTTCATTGTACAATAAGGAATGCAGAGCACAGGCAGCTTGATGGCTTTCACAACCCTGGCTCCATTTCCTGGTGCTCTAAGGCATCACTTAGCTTTTCACTCTCCCACCCCTTATACATTCTACATCTGCTGTTCTAATGCCTGCATTCATCAGTAGACTGGCAATAATAAATTTTCTTCTTTCCTTTCTCTTTTCTTTCCAAGGGCTCTCCCTTGTACACACGTTTGTCATTTCTTCACTATTGACTGCTGACTGGCCAAACCTTCATGAACAATAACTGCATTATAATGTAAGCCAGGGGCATGGCTGGCTTTATGGTTTGACTGGAGGCAGGTGAAAGGGTGGAAAGGAGATTATTTTAAACTCTTAATCGTCACTCATCTTTTTTCAATATTCATTGACAAGCTGTAGTGGAAACGATATTTTCTCTTGTGAACGCAGGCACTCTTCCAGACCCTTATTCCATGGTATTTGCCCAATGCTTTCCTTCTGAGAATATTATGGCAGTCTTCTGCAATCAAATCTTTCCCAAATTGTTAGTGACTGTGTTCATATAGCCTGGAAAGGCCTAGCACTCAAACTGGTGGTCTAATGTGCTTGGTATCAAACTGTCATTTACATCACCAACACCTAAGAAGCATGAAGAAAACCAGCTGAGGGCCTGGACCACAAGCCTGAATCCACTTTAGTACAGTGGTAAGTGTCCCCACCTGGCGTGTGGGAGACCCGGGTTCAATTCCCGCCAGGGAGACAGTGTTAAGAGTTAGACTCGATGATCCTTGTGGGTCCCTTCCAACTCAGAATATTCTGTGATTCTGTATGAAGTGTATTGAAAGCCTCATACTTCAGCTATCACTTGAGAGGTGCTGCTGGAATACTGATTCCATTTGATTCAGCAGTTAGATAGATAGGATAAAAATAGAGATGGCAAGACATCATCTGCCTTTCTCCTTGTAGATACACCTGCAGTGAAGTAGAGGCAGTTCATGAAACTGTGGAGTGGGAAGGACCAGCTGAACTCTTAACATTTCTAATGCAGCATTGATGGGCATAGTAGGGCTGTCACAGAAGATCAGAATTACAGAATAATTTAGCTGCTGGGATATGGTGCATATCATGAATGAGCTCGGAGCCAAATTCTACAGCAATATAAATACACCTGGGTTTGCTTTAATAGTATGTTTGTTTTACAGTACCTGCATGAAATGCACACACTCTTTCATCTTTCCTGGAAAATGCGGTAGTCAGGATTTAGTCCATGGAGGGAGTTGTTGTAGTTGCTGCACTCTTTTATAGTAGAGGAAACGGACAGGCAGAAAACTAAATTATGTTTAGGGGACATTCTATTAACATTGACTGATTTATATCATATACATGAAAAAATAAAAGAAGTAATTTGAAACTTTAAATTTAAAGAAAACTAAAAGTGTGAGAAGAAAATAGAAAAAATGTACTACAGTTTTTGAGGTCATATGTCATGGTTTGGGTTTTTTTCCTCTGGCAGCGAGGCAGTTAACGGCTCAGCTCTTGCCTGGACCTCAGTCACTGCCATGGAGATGAAGGAGATAGAGACACCTCTGCGAGCAAACATATTTGAGAAAGGAAAAAAGGTTAGTAGCAAGATGTAGATTGCCAGAGCAGGGCCTGTGTGGAGAGGCTGAAAGCTATGNAAAGGTTGCCTTTAAAATGATGCTTCTCACATTAAGTTCTGATCTTGTTAGTTAATAAGTAAATCCTTTATATTCCTCACTTGCATCTTGCCTTGTTTTGCCTGTGATAAGTTTTATTTCCAGTTTTTTTCCTCCAGGAGAGGGTGTGGATGAATCTCTGGCCTCCAGCCAGCATCAAACCATGACATAGATGATGTATTTTCCTCTTGTCCTCTTCAGCCTGATTTTACTGATCTGAGACACTGTTTACAAGCATTTCACTGATGGGTTTAGGTTTTCAGGGAGTTTGGCCTCTGAAATTATCCTCAAATCATTACATATTTTTCAGAGCAACAGAATTTTTTTGGAAGATGTAGGCAGAAATGGTGATTATCTAAGATAAATACTATGTAATATAAACATTTTCTGCTAAAGCTTCCTCCTCTCCAAAACATAATCCAGTTCTCATTGATTTCAAAAGCAATTGGGTTTCATCTGATTGCTAGTTATTAAACAGCTTCTAAAGCTATAAAAAAAACCCAAAGCTTTGCTAGAAATAATCTTTGTTTTCTTGCCAGACTGTAACAATAATAACAATTATATATAAACATGCATATACACACATTTTCTTTCCATTTTTATATCTTCAATCATCTGGAGTTCTTGAAGCATTTTATGCAGGTGAGTAAAAAATAATTATCTTTTTATTTGCAGGCACAAAGGGAAAGTATGGTTGAAGTTGGCAAAAAAAGGAATAATATTGTGAATTTTCCATCCAGATTCAAAAAGATCACATTTATATGAAATCTGCTCTGGATTTCTTTAATCAAATAAGATTTGTGCAGCATTTTTAATCCTTTCCTTTATTTTTTCCAGCCTCCCGATTCTTACAGCTGCCTCAGCAACATTCTTGATGTTAAATTGGGCAATTGGTGGAGCATAGCCATGAAGGTTGTGCTCCTTCTGTTCAAATAGAACCATTGTTAGGTCTGCCATTTCTATGAGTCTTGATTCTGATCCCCTTGCTCTCATTTGCTGTGCATTTCCATAGCACATCAGACATGGGCAGGCTCTGCTAGCAGGAGCCTGTCACTGACTGCTCGTGCTTATGCCTGTGCCCAGGCTGTGCAAATGGGTAGGGCATGCCCTAGGTGAGGGCGTGCAGAAGTGGAACGCTGGGCCATGCCATGTCCAGGAGCTAATTTTTTGGCTCCAGGCAGTTCCCTATTTTTTGCCCACAGGTCAGTTGTCCTTCTCATGCTGCTGAGCAGACTCTGCTTTTCTACTGCAGGAAATTTAATATTTGACAGAAAACTTAATATGAGCCAGCAGTGTGCCCAGGTGGCTAAGAGGGACGATGGCATCCTGGAACAGTGGAACTGTGTGGCCAGTCAGACTAGGGAAGTTATTCTCCCCCTGTACTCGGCACTGGTCAGACCACATCTTGAGTACTGTGTCAAGTTCTGGGCTCCCTAGTTTAAGAAGAATGTTGAGCTGCTTGAGACAGTCCAGAAAAGGGCGACAAGGATGGTGAAAGGACTGGAGAATAAGCCCTATGGGGAGTGATGNGTGGTGGAGTCACCATCTCTGGAGGTTTTTAAGAAAAGACTGGATGAGGAACTCAGTGACATGGTCTAGATGGTGGGAGGCTTGGATGGATGGAATGTGGTGCCCACGGTTCCACGTTTGTGGGCCTGATCCCTGTGTGGCCGTTCGCTTCGGAGTTTGACTAGATGATCCTGTGGGTCCCTTCCAACTCAGAATAACCTGTGAACCTGTGGCCACCATCCTTCCCTTCCCAAAATCTGTCCTTACCCATGCAGAACTAGCGTTATCTGCAGGGATAGATGAAGGAACAGACAAGACTTGAAGGCATTAGCTGATTTATTAGTGTAGCAGAGTGCTGGTTAGTTTTCATCAAATTGCACGGGAAATACCTTATTTTTCTATCAGTATTGATGTTTTTCTTGCTAGAATATTGAATCTTGCTGTGTTCCATGCCCTCCTGACTGATTCTAGAACATGTTCTTTCCCACAAAATGGTTCCCAAGTTTGTGGATTTTTACACAGCACAGAAACATGTTCAAAGCTTCTGTACTCCCATGTGAACTACGTAAAAGCATATGGATATGATCTTATGATTAAAAATGGTTTCCTATAAACAGGTTCCTAGGGAAGTAATTGTCTGCTCTGCAAAGGGTTTGCAGTTAATTCTGACTAAGGAACACTTTAAAACTATTAGAAGAGAGTAATTCTAGCAGTTCTACAGATGATTAAAAAGTAATTTTCTAAAATATTCTCACTGGAGGGTTTTTTTTCTTTTCTTAAAGAAAACATTTAATTGCTCCAATCAACCATAGCTACTTTCTGTTCATGATGTAATTTGTATACCCTGATCACAAGGTAAATGGTAATTTTTCATATTTGATTATAAATGTATTCCCCATAGTTCCTATCCGTCACCCATAATTGACTGTAGCTCACTTCACATTAAAGAAAGGACTAAAGTAAGATGAGAAGGGGAGCACTCTGGTTTTGCATGCAGTGTTTGTCCTGATTTAGTAATGCCCCTCTGATAGACACAGCTTCTCTTATTTTTCTGCTGCTGCGACATCAGCAAAGGAAGTCCCACCCTCACAGATCGGTGAGGCCAACTTTAACTTTAGTTCTAGGATTTGCATTGGCATCACCAACCTGTGTACTATAAATCCAGTTTCTCTAACAAGCAGAAGAAAACCTTGTAAGCAAATTCACAGATTCACAGAATTGCAGAATATTCTGAGTTGGAAGGGACCCACAAGGATCATCCAGTCCAACTCTTAAATGGCACCACTGCCTCCCTTGTGGGAATCGAACCGTTAATCTCCTGCATGAGAGGCAGGGATGTTCACCAGTATTCTAGAGTAGATTTAAAACTTGAAATACTAAATAGCTCAAGTGATCAAAGAGTAGGATTCCTATTCCTGTCCTGAATGCTGAAGTTAGACATCTTCTCTACCATGCAGCAAAGAAGGTCATTCCCCAAGCACAACTCCTTGAAGATGTGGCACGGTAAGTCACCATAGACTCCATGTATTGCTAACAGTGTTTCCTAACTTCAGGTCTTGGATGAATAGTGATACAGGCAAATCAGGTATCCAGCCAATGTGCAAGATGTTAGCAGTCTTGCCTGTCTTTAAGTTCTGCCTGTGTAATATATCCAGGATAATTTATGATTTTTTAAAATCCCAGCATGGCATGACTAAACAGTATTTATATTGCCATGTGATTTATGCTACTCTTGCTACCTTTTTACTCTGCAGCACTCAGAATCAGGCAAATTCAACAATTTCACCTGGCAATTTGGATTTAGCAAGCGATTTGACAGTAGCGTTTGATAAGCAGTGTTGTGGAAGGGCTGCTAGGCTGCCACTTCACTGTAGCTTCCTCTTTGGATAAATTGCTCCATTTCAATATGAAAAATAACCACAGCAAGCAAGTGCCACTATACAGCGTTGAAGTTCATTCAGTACCAAGGGTCTGCAGTATCTCATGTCTCATCTATGGCAGCCACCATTCAGCAGTGTCATCTCTCTCTTCATGCTTTTTCTTGCAGATTTGTTCCTTCACTAGAATAGGGAATTTTTTTGACCTAAAATCCATGAGCAGCAATACTGAGCTGCTTATTGTGGAGCAGTTTCATAAATGGGCTTTTGCATGGTATCTAGTACATCCATTACTTTGACACAATAGCTGTCAGTGATTTAATCACTAGGACCAATGTAAAATTGCTTGTTTTCAGGGACTCAGAACCCAACTTTCTCTCAGTATGTTGAATTTTCAGACCTTGACGAGAGCCTGCTGAAACTCAAAACTTCAGCATGTTTTCCCCAGGAGTTTTCACGGAAGTTTTGAAAGCTACACTTTTATTTGCTTTATAAGAGTTCCCAGGAGTACATGTCAAGGACTGAATGCTCCCATGTCATAAAAACATGAAACAACAGAGCACCTGTAAGCAAAAAGTGGCCACAATTTAGAGCAGCACAGTGCCAGCAGCAACTTGTTTGGCTCTCTCTGTTCACATTGGCGGTGCCCAGAATGTCTTGGTTAGGCCTTTGAACAGGGAAAAAAAAGACCTGGTGCTGCCCAGGTTATTCCACAACATGCCTGGCCTTGCCAAGTGTGGACTGCAGTTTCCCCTTCATTTGTAACCTTGCGCTGGAAGCAGTCATAGCATTCATGCTGATGCTCCAAACTCAATCCACTTTCCCAAGTTTCTTGAGCTCTTTCCTTACATGCAGCAACCTGTCTAGTCTCCAGGTGGTTTGCTAACAGATGTAATGTCCACACCTGTGGCTGTGACTGTAGCTAAGCTTCTGCTGACACAAGTAACATCGTCCTTTCAAGTCACAAGGGAAATATGACTTCACCCAGAATGACTTGTACCTTTAACAGCTGGAGGACACCTTGCTAATGTGAGATTTAGGGGTTTTTTTTCACCTTCTGGCTTAAAACAACATAGTCTGATGGTCTAAAGGAGAGAGTGGGGTGGGCTACCCAGGACACCCTATTAGTAGTCCTTTGTCCACTTTGTATTTCTCTGCTGCTGAGCCACCTGTTTCCCATGACACAGTAGATATCAGGATGTTATAACAGAGAATACTACATTCAAAAAAGAGACCAAGGCTAAGGGAACTATTACATTGCTGTGTAGTCCCTCTTTTTTATGTAATAATAAAACCTTTGTGGTGACAAAGAAATGGTTTTGTTGTATAACTATTTAGTAGCTCCATTTTCCTCCCTGAGAGCCAAATACTTTATTTTGTAACCTAATCCCTGTGTCTGGCTTGAACTGCTGAATCTACACCATTCCCCAAACTTCCATCAGTTCATGCTCCCTTGCTATATTCCCTTCCATCTCATACCAGTTGTGGACACATATCTGATGAATAGGGTAAGATACATCTATGAAAAAGAAAGACCAGAATTTAACAGGTTAATAAATAGTTGCCTCTAACACAGGTAGATCTATACTATCTGTGACCAAGGATCTGCAAAATTATCCTGAGACAGCAACTTTTCTGTCTCTGCTCACAGATTGAGAGAATATTCTGAGTTGAAAGGGACCCACAAGGATCATCGAGTCCAACTCTTAAACGGCACCACTGCCTCCCTGGCGGGGTCTCCCACATGAGAGGCGGGGACACTCACCACTGTACTAAAGTGAATTTTCAGTGACATTGTAAGTAAACAAGCAAAGTCATATAAATGGATATTGTTAACTTTTGTGCCCCCTCTTTTGCTCTTTCACACACATGTATAGTCACTCTTGTGATTACTGCCAAAATGCAGTTAATTGTGAGAGTGAGGAAAAAAATATACAACTTATATATAAACACAGGTCAGTACATAATTCATATAGTCATTTGTGGACAGGCCTCCAAATACTGTCATAAATGCACCAATTACTTCACTCTGCAGGATTTTACAGTCGCTGAAACATTTGGAGTAACTCTTGCAGCTAGGACTTCTGCTTTATCAGGAATGTTAATAAATGTTTCAAGTACATTTAAGGCTATCTGTTTTCTGCACTCATGAATCCAAACAACCCTTAAACTAATCTTGTAAAATCCATCCTGGGGAAATGTGCTAAATCAAGCCTGCATTAAAAAAAAAAAAGAAAAGAAAAAGAAAACCAAAAACATTTGGTCTTAAAATATTAAATGTTACTTATGCTATTAACTTGTTCTGTCCCAGAGACAGGGGTTTGTTGGTTTAGTTACATGGAAATTCAAATTTAGGAAAGTTATGCCAATCTATAACCTTTGCATTTCTCTAATTCTAACACTCAGCATGATGTCCATCAAAAGGCTGTGTGTAGCCAGAGAGCGCTTTGAGTTTGCAGCATTGGTTTTGGTTGACTTTACAGTTGTTTAGGTAAATGCAGGAGTGGGTGAACAGCATTATGTGAGCTGGACCCTCTACCTCTTCCAGAATGGCTGAGCATTGGTACAGCTTCTGATATTAAACTATCTGAGATGATGCCATCACTGAGAAGTCTCAGAAGGCAGCTGTGTCCTGGCAGTGCTCTCATTGCCATGCCCTAAACCACTGCTGGGGTTATATCTCAATTGTGAAAATGAATTGACGTAAAAAGATTTTGGCTGTCTGTGGAAGCCTTTTCACACTAACTTTCCCTGGGAATAGAGGTGCGGGCCTCTGCAAATTATTATTGCATTTTACAGAAAACATCAGGTTCAACCAAAACTAAAGTTGTATCATAGCAAGGGGAAAAAAAAAAGAATAATTAGGTAATGAGACAATAAATTGAAAACAATTTCACTTAAAAAAGTTTAAATGCTTCCACACATCCTCGCCTCACTGTAGAAACTTGGTTATCAAATATTAAACAGTACAACATCTCACAGAATTTTATGTCATTTCAGTAATAATGTTATTAAACTTGAGATGATTTTCTTTTTAATTTCAGTTAAACATATTTCCTGTTGTTTTCATAAAAATGACCTTTGGGAACCATAGCAATCTAGACATTTCTTTATAGATCCTGCTGCATCAGCTAATACTTCCAGTGGGAAGATACATTAGAAAGCATATGAAAGCCCTTATAGTGTACAGTAATGTTGCAAGCTAAATGTTGTATTAGAATATTTTAAACTAACAAGCTGAAAACTTTATTATATGAAATTACTGGAAGTGTTTCTGTGAACAAGAAAGTATCAGTGCGTCTGCTTTTGTAAATATTTATCTATATTCTTTTAAATCTTTTCTGGAATTTGATACTTATTTTTTCTGTCTTGAAAACTTTCTTTTTATAAAATATCCTTCCTACAAAGTGAAAAAAAAAAAGGCATATATATATATAAAAAATCTAAGCAAGTCATTACTCATCTTTAAGAAAAAGGAAACAAACACAACATTTTAAATGGCTTTTCATTATGTGGATGTAATATTAGTAATGATTTCCACTGTTCGTTGGATTTTATAGGTAACTGTGGTTTCTGAGAACTGTCTGGCAGACAAGAAACTCTGCATGGATCAGGCAATCCTTCCCCTGTACACAGCGCTGGTC
>WEKX01018605.1:895-13895 GCA_013390025.1 Pitta sordida | reverse complement strand
CTAATAACTGGTCACCAACTAGATGAGGCGCCATTTACCATCATTCTCTGGGCTCGACAATTTAACCAGTTCCTAACTCNCCTTTCACCATCCTTGTCACCCTTCTCTGGACACTCTCAAGCAGTTCAACATCCTTCTTAAACTGGGGAGTCCCAAACTGGACACAGTATTCAAGATGTGGTCTGACCAGCACCGAGTATAGGGGAAGAATAACTTCCCTAGTCCTACTGGCCGCACAGTTCCTAATACAGGCCAGGATGCCATTGGCCCTCTTAGCCACCTGAGCACACTGCTGGCTCATATTAAGTTTTCTGTCAATCATTGCTCCTAAATCCCTCTCCATTTCTCCACTCTCCAGTCACTCAACATTTGCCCCCAGCTTAGTATCATCTGCAAACTTGTTAATGGTGGACTGAATTCCCCTGTCCATATCATCAATAAAGATATTAAACAGTGCTGGGCCAAGCACTGATCCCTGTGGGACTCCACTAGTGACCGGTTGTCAGCTAGATGCGGCACCAATGCTCTCTGAGCTTGTTCATCCAGCCAGTTCCTAACCCAACACAGAATGCTCCTACCCAACCCACGCTCTGAGAGCATCTTCAGAAGCTTACCGTGGGAAACCGTGTCAAAGGCTTTGCTAAGATCCAAGTACACAACATCCACAGCCTTTCTATCGTCAACCAGGCAAGTCACCAGTTCATAAAAGGAGATCAGGTTGGTCAGGCAGGACCTACCTCTCCTAAATCTGTGCTGAGTAAGTCTAATGTCATAGTTATTTTGCAGGTGCTGCATCATAGCGTTCAGGATTATCTGTTCCATGACTTTACCCAGGACTGAGGTCAGGCTGACAGCTCTGTAATTACCGGGGTCATCTTTCTTCCTTTCATGTGGATGGGTGTCACATTAGCCAATTTACAGTCTTCTGGTGAGTCAGGAGTGTTGGTAAATTATGGAGAGTGGCTTAGCGAGTGTATTACATTCTGTATTCTCCCATTTGACTGATAATATTAATTTGTATCCCATCTATTTAAACATATAAGCTTTACTGAGATATTAAAGACAAACTTTGCCATATCTTTTACCTGCTTCTGCAAGAAGGACAAGTGTTGAACTTTCGCCAAAAATCATGAAAAATTAGTTTCTTCCTCTAATTTTATAATTATTAAAATAATCTTTTTTTCAAGCCAAATAATATTTTAAGTTACATATTAATGACATACAAGTTGCTTAGATAGAATATTAGCCACATGAAAAATGTATTATGAGGAAGGTGAAAATTGAGAAAGTTGCACTTCACCCATTGCAATGATGAGGAAACAGCCAGCTGGTTGGAGTGAATACACCAAAGAAAATAAATCACGAAGGACATTTTAAGGGGTTCTACATTGTGCAAGAGAGTCTACTGAAAGGGCAGAAGTACAGTGACAACCCTGAATGATATGTTAGAGTCATATCACAATACTCGTTCTACTTCATTAGCTGTATTGTCCTAACACCAGCACCACAAGTTAATTAGCCATATATAAGAAGCATTTGTAATTAAGAAATCAGGAGGTTTAGAGTTATAATATTCTATACTATTTCAATTGGTTGATGCAAACTTGAATAAGTCTCCTTGTGCATACGCACTCTGAAAGTCCTGAATTACACTACCTGAGCCTAGTCCAGTTCACAAATGAACAAGTGTAAAGAATCACAATTATTTTTGAACAGGTTTTTCATTTTCTGCATAAGTCAATTATTGGTACTCTCAGGCCAATTTTTGGTGCTCTCAGGCCACACCTCCAGTCTGCCATGTAGACATAAGGATAGAGGATATGGTAATCTGATTATTCTGAAATTCCAAAAACTTTTGGTGATGGTGGGAAAGCTCTAAGTAGTCTTTCAATTTTTGAGATGTGTAATCCAGAGATTATCCATTTGCAATTGGAAGACTACAGGACTGTGATTCATTTATCTACATTTATTCACAGAAAACTTAGGCTCTTAGTCTAAATTAGGCTTCTGATTTCTTTCTAGAAGCAATACAATAGCAAGAGACAACCAATTCCAGATGCATTCAAACCTAAAACAGATAACTAAGATAAATGAAGGACTGTCTCACTTAACTGGCCTCACGAGTATCTTAAACAAGACCTCTAACATTTACATGGTTAATATAACATAATTGATTCTGCCTCAAAATACCCAGATCTCACTTTTCTTTCATGTTCTACCATGTGTTTGTAAGGCAACATTGAATGCCTAGATGAAAATAAATTGCAGGCATTTTCTAAGGATAGTGCAATAGACAAGTTCATAAAACTATGTAGGAAAAGTGAGGAAGTCTTTGCCCATCTGTCAAGAAAGGACATGGATGTTCCACTGCAATAGTTACTTGGTTAGGATTAAGACTAAATAACCATCTCTGTTGAGCAGAATAATTGATTAATACTAATCAGACAGTCCATGATCCCAATGTAAGCCTATTGTGTTCTCAGTGCTACAGAAGCACACACATGTAAAAGTAAAATGCAAATGCATCAATGGATAAGGAGCCAAAGGAGTATTTCTTCGTATTACTTCTAATATACATAAGTAGTTGATAGACTGTTAGTAGGTAATTAGGAATAATTATAAACTCTAACAAAACACTGAGATTTCAGAGGAGGGAAAAAGTGTCTTAACAGTGAATTTTGCTAAGAATGGTAATTGTTTTCCAAATATACAAATTAAAAAGCATGTAGATTAACTCGGGCTATTCATGCATAACCTCAGTCCCATTCCACTAAGCTCCTTCACAGGGCACTGGGGCTGGAAGCTGTGGCTGTGCCACCACCCAACTGCCATGAGGAGAGGCCAGCATAAATACAGGGACAGGCTTCCAATGTTTTATCACACCCAAGAAGACAACACATACACTTGTTTCAAAACCTACTATCAAGAAATAGCATCTAATCAAGGCAAAAATCAAGATTTTAAGAACAGAGAAATTAAAATATTCTTAAATCATCGAGTTATATCTGATCAAATCTCACTTATAGCTTTGTTTATATGTTGATATGTAACTATTTGTAGACATAGATCTCCAAGCCGAGATTCCCTTCACTTCATGCATTGAACTGATGTGTGGGATGACATTGTCTCCCTACCAGTGAAGCTGATAATAAAGTGGCAGCAACCCTTATTTGACATGGAATAGATATAGAGGCCACTTCTACTCTGTGCTATGATGCATACAGCTGGATTTATCTCACTTTACATTTGATGCCCTTAGAGAAGGCACCTGTACTTGGGATAATCACTTGAACTTCCATCACTGGCACTGATGAGAAACAGGTACTTTCAGAGTTTAACTACCTTGTATAGAAATTTCTCACCTTGTGCTTATATAAATCTGTTCTCACTTTTATTTGGAATCTCTCAACCACGTTTCTCAATCTGGAAGAGCAGCTGCATCTCCTGCAAAACAGCAGATACAAACAGATGTGGACTGCCAAAAGCTTGCTACTGTTTTACATTTATTTATTTTTCCCCAGGGAAAAGAAGAAAACAAACAATCAAACTAAAAGGGTACTGGTTTTGTTATCCTCAGAAACAGTGTCATTCATTTTGAAGCCCTTGATTCAGTAACCAACTATGATCCACCATAAGACACTTTTAGTTTCAACTAAAGTAACTGTCATTATCAAAAATATTTTTAAAAGACATGAAATAGAGCTTGACATTGATTTCCTGTCATTTTATTGTTTGTTTCATTAGTCTTTGGGTTCTTTCATGCACTAAATCTGGTTTCATGTCTTGAAGCAGCAATATTATCCTACCAATGGAAGTGTTTCTTACACCTTTTTCCTTCCTCTTTTGCAAGTGTGTAAGGAAAAGACACAAATAGTTTAAAAAGAAAATCTTTACCCAGTAGTAAGGTTTATGTAAAGGTTTTTTTATTCTCTGATTTGGATTAATTCTCCCACCTAGGAATTTCTGGAAGTTCTTCTTATGGTTGTATAAACTTCTAAGCAGAGGTATTTGCTATGTGATAACTTTGGTGGGGTTTTTGCAGTTTGGGTTTTTTTCTCTAATGCTCTGAGATCTATATCTGATTGCTATTTTATGCTTTTCACACAGGCTTGCCAGTGCTGAGTGTACTACGTCCTTGTTTCCAGGAGTGAGTCAGGCAGGGTCAAGTATGCCTGACCTTGTAAGAACTTATGCATCTCTAGAGTTAGCTTATTTTAGGTAAGAAAAAGAAAATAATGGGCCTTTCTGATATTTCCCCAATATCATAAAATATATATGTATATCCATATTTTTCTCTCTGTAAGAGGATTATTTATTGTTAATGACCTAATACAGTGATTCCCCGCTGCATCACTACTTCTCCATTATGACCTCGCACATCTGCGATGTGAATTTATCACAGTTTTCATTCCACCATTTGCAAAATTTTGCGGCTCGCACATGCGCAATGCATCTGCTCCACTGAGGGGNGTTTTTGCGAGGTTAGGGTTTTGCGAGGGCCGTCACCTGTCCCTTTCCTCGTGATGGAGGGGGTATAACTGTAGTCCTCCTCTTCATTATCACCATGGTAGCTGGGGTGTTTTGTTGAAATGTCTGTGCAAAATCAGTTTAAAGGCAGAAGATAAGAGAAAAATTCTCACTCTGAATACTTGGTAGTCTTCTAAGAAAGAGCAGGGAAAGAATTGGAAGCATGAGACTTAAAGCATGTTTTGACTGCAGGTCCAGTGAAGCATAGGAAAATGTGACTTTGCTTTAAACAAGCTGTCTTAGATACCACAAGCACCCAGAGAATAACATGGGCTAATTTTTCTCTATTGAGAAGCAAATTAAATTAGCACATGTGTTGCTCACTGCTTCCTTGGCTCAACTGTTTCCATTACGTGAGCTGGGGCCAGACACTGATGTGCAGCATGACAACACTGACCAAGCTTGCTGCCAAAGGAAAATCACATCTGTTCCAGTGCAACCAAGAGGAAAAACCTCATGCTGCATCCCATTTCCTTAGTGCGAATGTTCAAAAGGGACTTTTAAGATGCAGAGATATGAAGAGAAAATAAAATTAACGTGTTAAAGGCTAGCCCTCATGTTAGGGCTCTATAGAGTCTGATCCTGCAGTGAGGTCCATGACATGGTTCCCCATTTGCATGTTCCAAGCCAGGACAGTGAGTGTTTTCATATGGAAAAGCACACGAGTATTGCTAATTTATACTAAAGTACTCATCTGCAAAACAGATATTTGAAGTTACAAAACCCAGGAGAAAACTAAGCAGCTTTGTCAATAGTGTTGTTTTAAAAAAAAAAAAAAATAAAAATTTAACAAAATTTTAAAAGAACCTTTGGGAAGCTCCATAACTACACTCAATTGTTGAGTTCTCTCTAGGTACTCTAAGTCTCCTCATTACCTCTGGATTTTTATTTATTAATTCTTAATTTTAAAAAATGAGAAAAAAAAATCCTGCTTGAAGGTTAAAACCAGTTTTATGTGTTTAAAAAGTAACTTATGAAATATGTTTAACATCTCTGATTAGCTGTTCTCTCTCAGGAAACACCCCCTGCCTTATCAATGCAGAGGCATAAAAATGTACCTTTTTCTTTCACACTTTGTCTTTCAAGTGAATATTCAAAAAATAAACTGCTGTCCTAAAGGATTCATAACTTTTAAGATTGAAAGAGGTCCTTAAATCATGACAGCTAAATGTCATAGTTTCACCCAATAAGATGATGGTAGCCCCATTAATTGTATTTAACTAAATCATTATACCAGAAAGGTCCTCATTTTTGATTCAAAACCAGTTGAACACAGAGAATTTAACAATTACTTGAGTAGTATTTTTTGGTACACTATGGCAGCCACTTGTAAATATTTACAACACTAATTTGTGTTATCTATATTTCAGAAGGATGGACAAGGAGAAAATTAAGCAAGTTGTCTTTCACAATGAAGCAGAGCAAAACATCTTTTTTTTTTAGTAGCCTCTTCTATCATTGTTGTAGCATTTTAGCTACAATTGTGTATCTATCTACCTAGTTCATGTGCTCGGTAAATTTCTACAACTGTCCTTATTTTTACAGAGAAAGAAAAGAGGGAGAGAGCAAAAGCAAGTGAGTGAGAGTCAGGGCCAGTTGTCTGAACAGGAAGCTATTTTATGAGATGTGAAATTTTGGCATGTTTTTATAGTGACATTAAGAAAACCAGGTTGCTAAGATGCTTCAGGATATTAGCTATTACTCTATGCAATATACCTCACAAGAGTGGAAAAAAATATCCTTTTAATTTTCTTTGCATTACACCTAATGTTAAAAAATAACATTAGTATAACAAATACTCTTTAGTTTCTTAATTTGTAGCTAAATTCATAAATTTCAGTAACTATAAATGCATCTCAAGGTCAGAGTTACTACAATAACCCATTCATTTTGTTTTCCTTTCACTAAATCCATTATCTGAACAAATTATTAGGTGACCTTTTTAGTTACAGCAATTCAATAAAACTTACATTAGATGGAGTTTCAGGAACATTAGTCTAATGTGCTTTAAAAGATCACCTTCTCTGAGCAATATAAGCTTGTGTGAAAAGCATAAAGCATGTAATATGTAATAAAATCCAGCCTGTAATGAACCATCTAGAAAAACTGACTAGTGTTATAATTCAGTGGAAACCTTCCCTTAATTAATGGATAAGAAACCAAAAGTAACCACTGTATGTTACTTTTGATTATAGATGCAGCTTTTTTTTTCCTTTTTAAATGTATGTTTCTTATTTATACTGCTCAAGAAATTATAGTTTAAATGACCTTGGTTACAGGAATTATATGCTATGAAAAGCCATACTTAGAGCTAATTCAAAAGAGCTTTCTGATTACTAGTTAGTACCAACTGCACTGAGATACTGCTTAATTTTCCAAAATAGTATTCAGTTAGGATTGTAAATTTAAGAAATGGTCATAGATGTTTGATGGATGATGGTTTTCTCCACCACATAAAAAAAATGAAAAATACCTTGACATCAGGAAGACAAATAAATAAAACACAGCAACAGCTATTCAGCAGGAAATTTTCATCAGGGATGATTGTACAGGCTCATTAAAATCCATTATTTCCATTGAGGTTGTAAGACATTAATCTGATTCAAATAAACCAGGAAGAATATCTTAAAAACAGCTTTAATTCTCCATATCCTGTGCATTCAGACTGCTGCCAAGAGAAAAACTAGTTTATACTTTCATTTCTAATCAGTCTAGGAAGGTCTGTATTCAGAAAGAGAGGCAATAATAACTTTCCACCAGTTCAACATCAGAAATCAGCCGTTTCTTCTGCAGATGCATAGAGTAACCAATTTGAGTAAAGGATCATCAAAATATCAAAATAAGTTTCTGCTAGATTTTGTTGAGTAGACTTGCATTCATTCAGTCTATGGGCATTTCATTTAGCTCCACATTTTTTCTTGTGTGTTTGTCATTCACTGAACCAACTGGACACCTATAAACTTTTCAGGATCTTCTCTTAATTACTCATCCATGGAAGAACAGTAGTAATTATTTCCTTTTCACAATCACTATTTCTAATACTGATTTTAGATAAAGTCAATTAAAATATCCACAAAATTATAGGATAGGTTTGGGAATTATTTTATGAGTTACAAATTGGATGCCTCATCCTTGTGGGCGTTCAAAGTCAGATTAGATATGGCTTTGAGCAACCTGCTCTAGTGGAAGGTGTCCCTTGTCCGTGACCTAAGAGCTGGAACTGGATGATCTTTAATATCCATTCTAACCCAGACAATTCTGGGATTTTCTATTCCATGAAATAAAGCCTATTTTTAATTGCAATATTACAATTCATCAATAGATAGATGGCACGTGAAGAAATCCAAATATGAGAATTTAATGCATGTTTTATTTCTCAGGTTGCACCTTTAGTTAGTAGGTTTATTAAATTACACAATAAATCTGTGGACACAATGAGATCATATTGCTTCCAACAACAGATATGTATTTGTTTACTTCTGTGCTGAATACAATTACATAATTCATTTATCATCTCCCATAGGCCACTTTCAAATCACCAAGCAGTTCATTTAGACGGCAACGTCATATCCCCTTGATTACCTTGTCAATAACTTCACAACACTTCTCTGATAATTTTTTTTGTAATATATTTGTTTGAAATCTTAAAAATGAGCAGAATGTAGCTTCTTATGCTTCGGCTTAATAAACAAAGAATCACATAGTTTATTTTCTTATCTCTTTCAGTAAACAGTAGATAATAACTAAAACTAAAAAATATGAAAAAATATGTAAGGAATGGTCCATTTTCAGTTAGAGAGCTAATTTATAATCCTTTATCACCCTAAGAAAACCTTGATGTATAGCTGCTCAGATGCACTTCCATGTAATTATTTTCCTTCTAGATATTGTACTTTTCTTGTAGGTTTATTTGTTATTGTAATTAAGATTATTGAGATACGCTAAAACATCTGTTAGTTTCATCTTGCTATTCTATGAAATTTAGGATATTTTAAAAGTTGATTACTGAAGAACTTCTTAAAACATGTTGTGTCATATGTTGATAGAGATCAGCTAATGATCTATGGTTATTTTCCTTAAGTGAAGAATTAACAATCCACAAATGCAGCCCCAAAAATATTTGCTTTATCATCTGATTTTTCATAAATTATAGACAACCCATTATAAGTTTAATTTGTATTGTCATATTACCTACAATATCTGTTTTTCATTAACATCTAGAATATTAATATAATTTCACATATATCCCTTCTAACTGATTAGAGAATTAATACATCATAGTCAAAAATATCAGGGGTTTTATTTCCCCTGTGTTCCTAATACAGTCATACTTCAGTTATTCGTGCTGTCATATTCGTGTCCTCAGTTTTCCGCAGAAATTTCTCCCACAGTCATTATTCAGTTATTCACAGAGCAGTGCATAATTCTGTGGGACGGCACGGTCCCACACTGCCATGGTGGGTGGCCCTGGCCCTAGCCCTGGCCCCGGCCGGCCCTGCCAGGAGTCAGGAAGTCTTTAACTGTAATACAAGGACCCAGCCACTCAGGCTGGCCGGCAGACAGCCTGGACTTGCCAGACATATGTCCATATGCAGATATTCATAGCCTCAAGCAAAGCACTCTTGCCAGTGCTAGCTGCTGCAGTTAAAGGTAAAAACCCCTGACTTCTATGCTTCTTGCTGCCATAAAGAACCCAGGATGTTGCAATGTTCCAAAGTTGCCATATTTCTGGCAATAATTTGCCATATTAATGTCTGACCTGTATTCACAGATTAAAGGTTTTACAGGATCCGTGAGAGACCGTAATCCATGAATATGGAGGGCTGACCGTTTCAATTACAAAAATAGTAGTCTCCTTTAGCTATCTTTTAAGTCAAACATTTTCCCCTTGCTAGATATAGTCTTTGAGATTATTAATTTTTGCATGAAACAATAATGAAAATCCTACCATTTTAATTGTAATTATTCTCCCTAAGCAACTAGGCGGTTAATTGCTTGAATTACTGTTAATAAGAAACCTTAAGTTACAGGAATGTTGGTATTGCCGATTACTTCATTGGAAGCAGTACTGAGTTCATAACTTTAATTGCAAAACTTACAAGATATGTGAGATTTTTAAATTTCATTGAAGTCTTTAAGAAAGTTTAATAGGTCTTGTGTATTATATAGATTTTAAGGTGGTTT
The DNA here is from genome assembly GCA_013390025.1 of Pitta sordida. Taxonomy (NCBI): domain Eukaryota; kingdom Metazoa; phylum Chordata; class Aves; order Passeriformes; family Pittidae; genus Pitta; species Pitta sordida. The sequence continues at coordinate 4,184 of WEKX01018605.1, read as the reverse complement.
TGGGTCTTACGTATTACATAATTTTCAAAGTGGTCTTCCAGATTACCCTCACATAAAGTATATTTGACAGGATTCTAAAAATACATGTCCTTCTGTTGTATTTCTGAAAGCTGGGAAACACACCAAACTCATAACCACAGTGAGGTGTTGCAGACTGGGGATGGTTAATGGTACCAACAGCTGTTTTTTTCACTGAGAGAGACTGAAACAGCATGTACATTTTTATTTCCATATCTTGGAATTTCTGAGATAGTTGCCATACAGAAATAATTCAGTGTTAATTTTTCAATTCTTTTTATTCATTCATAATACCTTCTTTAGAATTTTATTTTATTTGTCGTACCTTCTCCCACATTTTCCCCTCAAACGGATACATATTAAAAGCCATATCTTTCAAAAAATGTCCTTGAAGGATAAAAATCCAGATATTAACTTTCAACTGCAACCAAACTCCCCAGGAAGAACCACAATGTTTGTCCATTATGAACACAACCTGCTAAAAATTTCTAAAATGTTTTTCTTCAGTCCTTATTTTTGTCATTGGAATAAATTAAACCCACATTTTTTTAAGAATACACAGGGGAGGTTCAATCTTAACGTTAGGAAGCGTTTTTTCACGGAGAGAGTAATTGCATATTGGAATGGGCTACCCAGGGAGGTGGTGGAGTCACCATCCCTGGAGGTGTTTAAGAGAAGACTGGACGAGGAGCTTAGTGACATGGTCTAGCTGGGGGGTGTAGGGCTGGATGACGCTGGGCCCCTTCCGGCTCGGAGTGGCCTGCTAGACTGTGAGGGATCTAGGTTGGTGTTATGCTCTGCGATGTGCTCTCGGTCTCTGTACGGGTGTTAGATGGTGAGTTGGACTAGATGATCCTTGTGGGTCCCTTCCAACTCATAATATTCTGTGATTCTGTGTGATTCTGTGATAATATAAGTGGTACAAATAGTTGAATATATGTAACAGAGATGGCAAGGAAAAAGTAATTCTACCATTCTCAAAGACTTTGCAATTGTTGATCCAAATTGTTGATCTAAATTGCAAAATGCTTGGCAACTTAAAGGATGAAGCGATGTTGACTAATTTTCTAGCTGGGAGGTTAAATAGTGAAGAATCAACATCAAAACATATGTGAGCAGTCTGGCTTACCAATTTTATAAGTCCCCAAACAGCTGCTGTGGAGAAAACCTAGTGTTGTGTGTTGCTGAGCCACTGATGGGGATGAAGAGAAACAAAGTCAGTAATAATTTTCAAAGATCTCTCACGTAACTGTATGAAATAAAGCTCTTCAGGAAAAATTTCCATGTGGTCTCGCCTTTCACCGGAATGAGGAAAGATTAGGGGTTTTAACAGATGTCTTAGTGACTAATTATGCATACAGGCTGATAGAAATAAGTTTCTGAAGTCCATGTTAATAAGTGGATAGGCTTTAGGGTAACTGAAACACCTTCTTATATGGACATCTGAGCAAGAGAATAATTGGCAGAGGAAAAAAAAGGAAACATGAAGAAATGCTTGTGATGGATATGTAGGGAGAATACATTTAATTTATAACTCTGGAGGCAAATAAGAAGAGCTGGGATTTGTTATATATATCAATGGTATATTTAGAGACAAACATATGGAGAAAACAGGAGGCACCACAGTATGGTGACAGCCATTTGACTGAGATGGTCAGGGTCAAGCCAGTATCAAAGGGCAATACCTCTCTGTGTAGCAGTATGGGTTGTTATTTTGGAAAAAAAAAAAAGAGATCTTAACACATGCTCCTCTAATTCATGAGAAGGCATCCACCAAAGTTCCCTGCAGGGAAGGCCAGATCTCAAACGTTTGGAGCCATCTGTGTTGTATTAAACAGTCATAATGATAACAAATACAGACATGTTTTATGCACTGAGAACATGCATATCTGAATCTTTTGGGGGGAAAAAAGGTGACTGGGTATTTTTTTTCTTTGGGATTTTTTTGAGGGTGGTGTTGTTTGGTTTATTGTCTCTTTTTAAAAACAACCAACCAACCAGCAAAAATCATCTGAAAAGTAGAAATTTTGCTTTGTGATCTCCCTTCCAGAGCTAAACTCTGCTGTGGAGTTATTTTTCATCACCAATGGTCCAATGTGACAAGTATTCAATTTGTTGCTCACCAGAATTCCAAGGACGTTTTAATGAGCTGCTTTCTACCAACTGTTGCCCTGTGTGTGTTGTTGTATGAGGTTAACTCCACCCAGTTTCAGAACTTTGTGTTCACTTTTGTTAAACTTAACTGAAGCTTGTCAAGATCCGTCTGTAGATTTGCCTTGCCTTCCCATGTATTAACTATTCTGCCCCAATTTGAGGTTGTCCATGAGTTTTCTGAGAATGGTTTCTATCCCATGACTTAGGTCACTGATGGTCAGTGACAGACGAGTATCAGCCTCTGGCACTTGTAACGGCCACAGGCAAAGCTTTGGATCCCTAATCCCTCTATTCAACCTGCTCTTCATCACTTGCCCATTTGCTTTTGAGGAAATGGCTCTGTATTGCTACAACTCTCTGGGACTTGGGGAGGACACACAGGGAAACAGGTATGCATCCCCTTGGGACACTCAGCCGCAGCACCCCGGGCAGCCATAACCAGGGGCCAGGACCAGCACCAGAGGAAAAGCTAGCCGCGCGTTCTCGCCTTGAACTCTCCAAGACTTGGGGAAGGCACAGAGAACCAAGACTTCTCACCTGTGGGTACTTAAACCATTAACTCTCCTAGGAGCGCAGCGATCTGGGGTGCAGCGAACAAGGGCAAAGCAAACAGGGACGTTAACTGCGGGGTGTTTGGGCAACTGCGCGGGCACTTGGGCAACTGTGGGGGGCTTGAAGATAAGCAATTAAGAGGCAGTTAGTGCGGCAGTTCACACAGGCAGGACAAGCAGGCAGGGTAGCAGACGTTGTCTTGGCAGGTGGTGTCTCTCCTTCCTTCCTCTGCCAGTCATGGCCAGAACCAGACGACTGATAGTTGGAGCCAAGGCCACAAGGGAGGCTCAGACCCAAACTACGCCTGTGTCAGTGGATGTGGCTGTCCAGACTCCTGGCTGCAGGGAATGCCTGAGCCTGATGGTCAAACAGGAGGACAGTCTGCAAAATGCCTGTGTCCAGTGTGAGCTGGTAAATGACCTGCTCTCCATGATAACAGAGCTAAAGGAAGAGGTGGAAAGGCTGAGAAATGATCAAGGGAATGCAAGGGAAGTTGAATTGAGGGACTGTTCGCTTCCAACCTTTAGAGACTCCAGAGAATCCACACGTACCTCACATTCCCCAA
>WEKX01018596.1:0-14553 GCA_013390025.1 Pitta sordida | reverse complement strand
TCTTTTTCTCACTCAACTCTTGACGAATTTCCTTGCTCATCCAGGCCGGTCTTTTACCCCTACGGCTCATTTTACGGCACACAGGGACAGCCTGTGTTTGTGCCTTCGAGAATTCATTCTTGAAGTATACCCTGCTCTTCTGGACCCCCTTGTCATAAAGGGCTGACTCCCAAGGAACTCTCCTAATCACTTCCTTGAATAGACCAAAATCTGCCCTAAAGAAATCCAATTTGGATGTTTTGTTGGCCCCCCTCTTCATTCCACTATTGATTGAAAAGTTAATCATTTAATGATCACTGCCTCCCAGACAGTCTCCAACTACCACATCTCCCACCAGGTCCTCCTTATTGGTAAACAGCAGATCAAGAAAAGCCTCACCCCTGGTAGGCTCACCAACCAATTGTGACAAGAAGCAGTCCTCTATACACTCAATAAACCTTCTGGACTGCCTCCTCTCCGCTGTATTGAGTTCAAATGCTATTGCAGGAGAATGTTTTAAAAAATTATGGGGGAAATCATGTCTAGCAGGCTTGTTTACAGGTCTTGTTAAACTAAAGAAAGCATGCTGTTTCAAGCAATGTACTAGACAGCATGGTTTAACAACTGCAGACTGGAATGTTGTTTGCTCGTGTCATGTTCCAGGACGGTGAGAACAAGGGCTGGATGTTAATATAAAACATTGACTCCTATCCATTTTCTCCCCAGCTAAAGGGAGAGATAAGCAATTCAGGCCATGCTCTAGACATCTCCTGCCTTTCATGAATCCCTGGATTCACTGAGGCCTTTTTCAGAGAAAGATATATAATATTATTTAGAAGGGAAATTTTTCAGACAGGTCAGAGAAGACACAAATCAGAGCCTGTCTACATTGTGATTGCAAGAGTATTGTGATGTTTTGCAGTACTCAGAAGATATAAAATGATACAGTGACCTGAGCTGCTCATATGCATTTGTGGAAGAGAAAAAATGCTGGACATATGCCCATTCTTGCTTCTTCTTAATGCACAAAGAAGTCCTGAACACTTTTGTCTTTTGGACAGATGTGGGTCCATTTGCCTGCTTGCTACTTGTTTTCACATTAAGAAAGTGTTTTATGCAGTAGAGAAGACGCTGTAAACACCAATAAAAGTGCTTGTTAGTAGCAATAATTAGTAGCATAGAGGGTGAAACTAGGTTAATTGAGTCTATCTAAAACTCTCCAGGCATTTTCAATATGATTCACACATACCAAGAAGAAAAGACATCTAGGTAATTAAATAGTGCTGCTGCTCCTTCAGTTACTGGCCAACAGGGGTCCCAGCTGTTATCTCTGAAGTTCCCAGGAATTTTGACAATGAAATCAGGGCAGGAAATATTTGGCAGTCTCAACAGTACTGGAGTTAAAAAAGAAAAGCCAGAGAAGGTCAATCTGAAAACAGTTCCAGTTTCTCCTAATATATTGGAAACAAATATCTTTCAGAAAACATCTTTAAAATTATTATATATGTGACTGGTTATTGTATTTAACATCACAATCACAGAATCACAGAATACTATGAGTTGGAAGGGACCCACAAGGATCATCTAGTCCAACTCACCATCTAACGCCCATACAGAGATCAAAGGCACAGCCCAGAGTGGTGAATATAAACCTAGTTCCCTCACAGGCGCACAGGCCACTCCGAGCCAGGAGGGACCCACAGGACCATCCAGCCCAACACTTGATTCCTCTTGATTAAAACCCACTTTTTCACTCTGTCTGTTGTTCTTGAAGCACTCCAGATTCTGGCCCAAGTCCATCTCAGCAAACAGCCACACACCAATCGTACTGTATTTCTGAATGCAGACTTCTCCCACAGTCAGTACACACTTCAACATCCAAGTGTCAGGATTTCACCCTTAGACTTTATAAACTGAAGGCTGTATTGTCCAGGCATAAGAACATGTTGCTGTACAAGATTTTTAATTTTTCTCATCCATGCTCAAACATCATTTTCAGAATAGAAATGATAAAATGAAGGAGGAGCACTTGCTCTTAGAGGAAGAAATTCTAATTGCCTGTTATAAACCTGTCAAAATAATTTAAATAAATGAGCTTGTCCTAGTGATAAGTCAGTCTAGTTTTATGGTCTATATTTATCATTAGTCTTAACTGCACTCTGTATTTTTTAAATAAAATCTTGTCTTGATTTTCTATATTCATATACAATAATGCAAAAAATGTAGGTAGATAAAAAAAGAAGTTACTTTTCTTATTCTTTAACTTAGCTCTGCTCAGTCAATGCTCATTAATTTCTGAGGCATATTACCAGCTAGAGGACTTTGCTGACTGATGACTGACTGATGGCATTGTCTGTTTCCCTCATTCCTGCATATATCCACAAGGCATACACTACAACATGGAGTACCACTACCTGTAGTACTACAGAGTACCTGTTTGCTGATGTTGTTGCTGTTTTTCAATATTCTTCTGCTTTTTCAGTTTGGTCACAAGTTGCACACGACAAGCATCATATTTGTAGTAGCTTATTTAAGTATGTCTCCTTACAGTCTGGTATCCTACAAGCTAGGAGAGACATGGTGTGAAAGGACAAAAACCATCTCTGCACTCTCAAACCGTCCTTGAAAATACACAGCAGTGAAAATGTTTTCCAGTCTTCCTTGCTCTTGACTCTTCTTTACATCACACACACACACACAGAGTATGTGAAAGATGATGAGCGAGGTCATGAAATCTTCCACCCTTGCAGTTACAAGCTTCTGTTAAAATCAGAAGCGCCACCTAGTGGGCACGGAGAGAAATAGGGATGCGGCAGGCTGGTGATGGATGCTTCAGGAAGGCGTAAGCAGAGCGTAGGCGTAGGGATGCAGGCAGTACTGCTCTGCGAAGGAAAGCAGCGAGGGCAGATGGGCCGCATCTATCCCCTACACCTGGAAGCTGCGTCAAAATGGACCCAATTCTGTGATTTGAACTGCAGGATTTATAAGGAGTCAAGCCTGATTCATGCTTGCAGTTAAACTAAGAACACATGAACTTGCCAAAAAAAAAAAAAGTAATTATATATTCAAAAGGTATGTAAAAAAGAGAAAAAGCACTCTTCTGCCTCTCCACAGTTGCTGTAAATTAATGGTTTGTTGTTTTATGAATTTGCAAATGGTGAGTGAATGCAGAGAAAGCAATGCTTCAGAGGACAGTTCACCACCTAAACAAATTATTTCTGTTTGAAAGACAATTTGTAAATTTTTTCAGTGTTTGTATTTGCGCAGAATAAAGGGTGAGTCTGTTTACAGTTCATCAATTATTGTCTTTCAAATCTCAAGAATCATGTCATCATTATTCAAAATACAGTTATATTGGATGGCAATAGCAGAAAACATATTAAGACCTGACCAAAGATCATCATAAGATTCATGGCTATGCCTTCAGTTCACACTTGTCGGCAGAGGGTAGTAGTCTGTCTGTTCATAAATTTGAGTTTTATTACAGCAGCAAGCAAAGCTGATTATGGTATTAATCACCATGAGAAAATGCCATGGTAGAGAAGGAGCTGTGGGCTGAAACCAGGCTTTACACAGATAATAACTGTGCCCCTGCATAAAACATGAGTTTAAGCAGCCATGTGAATTTCATCAGGCTGAGAATTTGTCTGCAGTGTTCACAAAACCGGTCCATCCAGAATGTGACCTGCTAGCTCAAAACAGCAGCTGTAAAGGGTATGGATAAATTTACTGGGCAGGAACACAAAAAACAGATGTAGAGCTAGTACTGCTAGCCTGCAAATCATGCCTTCATGTGTCCTCATGACCCCATGCCCATCCACATGGAAGCACTCTATTTACTAAAGTCAGATTACTTGTGCTATATAGGAGGCTCGCTCACACCTAGCATGAAAAGCTCATAGGAGGATCATGGCATAATGAATTCAGGTCCTACAGCCTTAGTTATAAAAGACACACACTATCAAACTTGAATCACAGTAGTATTACCAAATAGAATAAAGTATATTTCAGGGAATAAGACAGGTCTTTTAGTGAGTGTAAGACTCAGCTGAGCACAACTTGCTGGGCTGAGAAGAGCTGAGAAGAGCTTTTGAGAAGAACCAGCCTTTGAGTGGCTAAATATCTTCTTGAGAGTGTCACATAGGAGTAGACTAGGTCACTTAAAGAGTAAGTCTCAGAGGTATTATCAGAAATGGTTTTATCATTAATTTCTAAAAATGCAACTTACCAAATTTGATGGCAAGGCCCACTTTATTACTTACTACATGGATGAAACATACAAAGACACATCGAATTAGAATCAATTTAGAATGATTTACACTGAAAACAGAGACACAAAAAAGGAATGGAGAGTCCCCCATTAAGTCATGAAGTTCAGAGTGGACCCCCTTACTTTCTAAACTGTTGGTGGAACTTCGGTGTGGTCAGGTCAAATTTTAGTCTCAGACAAAAATGAGGGGAAGTAACAAGACTGGCTAGGAAGAGTACTAGTTAAGCAGCATATAGATAGTATATAAGTGGATGTAGAAGAACATCTTTTGGCACAGCACAGAAACCCTTGCACTAAGAACTCCAATAAAGGTGGTTCTAAGATGTCTGTGGTGAAGAAGCTTCATGCATGATGTACATGGATGTGGCAAAATGTGCCCAAGGAGAGCTAGAAGGCAGCAGGGCGAGAGTATCACCCAGACTTGGAGTAGTCAGAGCATGAGGCAAGCTACTGAGAATGGGCACAGCTGAGTAAGGCGCAGCTGCAGGACCAGAAAGGGGGAAAATAATTTAGGGTAGTAGCAACGAAGGGAATACGTGGTGCCTCAAATATGTACGTACTGACTTGGAGAAAGAATGCTCAGCAGCATAACTTGCCATTATAGCATTTGCATTGTATGAAGCACATCTAAGCTGTCAGGAAAGACAGCTCTTGGGAAGGTGGTTGTGCTCTTTCCTCACTCTCACTGACCAGCAGCATTAGCCTTGCATTGTACAGAACATTTTCAAGTTTACCTAAGAGGTCAGCTGTACACATCCTATGTCTGGCTGGTTGACATTTCCGTCCTCTGTCAGCCAAGGCATTATGAGTAGGGGGAGCACCTGCAGGACAGATCCTGCTCTGGTGCTGACTGCCTACAGAAATTAGCAAGAGTCAGAGGCTCATCAGCCCTGCTGTGATTTATTAGCTGCCAGAGACACATGCAGAGGTGCCAACAACAAACCCAAATGACTACTACTTATACGTATATCCATGAATTTGCCTACTTTGCTGGTGATCCCTCTAAAGAAAACCACTAAAATATATGATTAAGGTAGACCGACCTGGTAAGCTGTGTGTCTTTAGCACAGGACCAGTGAATATTTCAGGGAGGAGAGAGAAAGAGCAGGCTTAGATAGTTTCTGTCAACATGCAGAAGAGATTCTGAAGATCAGGAAGATGTCAAGGGAGAGACCATGAGTTTACATATAGTAAATTCAGTTTAGTGCAGTGGTAAGTGTCCCTGCCTGCCATACGGGAGACTCGGGTTCGATTACCACCGAGAGGCAGGGATGCCATTTAAGAATTGGACTCGATGATCCTTGTGGGTCCCTTCCAACTCAGAATATTCTGTGATTCTGTGAACTCCTTATCTTGGCAAAAATGGGATGGGAGCAGCAGGGTTGCTCTCCTAGCTATGTCACCCTTTTAGCTTAGCTTAAAGTTTTGCTGCTGTTCTTCAGACTTGTTTAAAGATAATCCTTGTAGGTCCCTTCCAACTCAGAATAACCTGTGAACCTATGAACCTGTGAACTTTCTTACCCTGTGGCTATCTAGTAACATGCTCTGGCACCCTTAAAGTACAGTTTACATATACCACAGGAGAAATTAATCACAAGCTGATACCTCTTCTAACAGGCACCAAAAAGTTAAATTCCTGTCACAGATACTTCATTTATGACTCCCTAATCTATTTAGAGAGATTATTTGCTACTTTTTTACTGCTGGTCAGCTCACACTGGGAAGCATGAGAAAACCTTGGTGCCTAGCTAGAATATGTGTGCATACAGCTTTCTTAAACACCTCCCAGTTTTTCCTACAGGAGGACACCTGTTCCACTGCCTCAAGAGCTCTTAAGAGTTACTTCTGGGCAAAAGACAGATTAGCAGTCTCTAGTTACATTTCTATATTTTAGTTGTTATCATGCTTTGAACCACTAGTTTCTGAATGATCTAAATTGCAAATAAAATCTGAGGAGTGTGGTTGGAAAGGGACATTGCCCTGTGTTAGTGTCAGGTGACTTACAGAACTTAAAGCAATTCCTGGAGGAGAAAAGTGAATATGAAGAAGAGAGCAGAAAGAAGATGCCCCGTATGCTAAAAAGGAGCCCACAAAACAAAATTTATGTTTTTCATATTTCATTTTAAACTTAAGCATCTGTACATTCTCCCTATTGTCACACTATGTCTTCTGTGAGACCATAAGGCTTCTGCTGAGATGCTCAGATTTTCCATAAAAGAAGTCAAATGTCATGCTCTCATGCCTGTAGAATCAGAATAAACATGCCACATTTGAACACCTTCTGGGGTGAGAACAGTGGGAAGCTTGTGCACCCTGCTAGAAAAGACATAATGCCAAAGCTAGATGTGGACACATTGTTTTCTCGGGAGCCCTTGAAAAGTTTATTCTCTTTCACTGTGGAAGATGGCACAAATACAAAACATTGTCCTGTGGTCAGCTACATTTCCCTCTAGATAACAATATTTCTTTGGAGCAGGTATATATTCATATGTAGTATGAATCACTGTTGGGCTTCCCAGCTCCAGCTTTGATATCCTTTAAAACTTTCATCCAAGCAAGGACTGATGGCACTCAATAACAGCTACAGTCGGCCCTCTTGCACTTTGCGCCCCCCGTATTGCGGCTTCAGATCTTAGCAGCATGATTTTTCACCAATGGAGGCCCGTTTCTGCAACTGCGCATGCGTGACCTGCTGCTGTGGTGGCGACAGCGGCAGCAGCGGTGGTGGTAGCAGCAGCAGCACAGCCGCCTCTGCCAATCCTCCACCAGTGGCGGCTCCACTTCGCCACCCCCCAGGCTCCACCACCTCCCCACTCCACCCCAGGCACAGCCACCATGGCAACCGATACAGAGCAACACAGTGCTGAAACAGCGCTGGGGATCATCTGAGGGTGCGGGGCAAATTCACATATTAATGAGATGCCATTCAACGCAGAAGCAGGGCTTCACAGAGCCCGATTAAGACTGCAGGTCTGCAATATAGGAAACACAACTGTATTTCACAAATCTGTCTTCTTAGAAGTTTTGACATATTGATACACAGTAGCTGATTTTAAAGTACTTTATTGATAATATCTGCAAGTAACATTTCTCCATTCTAAAACCCAGCCTTTTCATGATTAAACCCATTTGATAACAACATTGCCTCATAAGCAGGAAGGTAAAAATCTGGGAATGAAACACTGTACAGAGCTTTTGGAGACTGACGTCCGAATGTACTAAGCAGGGAGGAAATATTTTTTTTATCTTTCATTTCTTGCTTTTTTATCCTTAAGTTCAGCAATAAACTATGGTTAAAATGTCAGGAGAACAGATGTATGGCACCAGTGTATCAGGATCTGACTTCAGCTATGGGGTGTAATTATAAGGAAGCCCTTCCAAGAACTTCTGAAAGCATCTACCTTGCTTTTGTTGCAATTACATTGCAACAGTAAGGATGATGATTATCATTATTATTATTTCAGTCACTTCATTACGCTAAGGTAAACATTTCAGTCAAAGTTCACTGATGATTCACCATTCAGCTTGCAACATTTAAGGTGAGTCCTGAAGAAATTTCACTGGCCATTGCACATTTTGCAGCATGTTTCGGTCTGGTCTAAGACAGGGTTCATATCAGAGGCCTGGTCATCCCTTTGTTAACTCTGCAAGCATTTGAAGGCCAAACTACATCACCAAGCATCATGTTGAAGATGTTGGTGTTAGCAACCACATAATGAAGTGATTTTACATGGCTCTTTTCTTAACCCTGGCTTGTTCTTCACTCTTTTCATGTACATGTCTCTTTTGAGAGGGAATATGTCTAGTGATTATAGCATGTGGAAGCTTGTTTTCATTATATTTGGTTAATGTTACTTTACCACAGAGAGTGTGGGTTAGTGGTGAGAGAAGAGAGTGAAAGGTCTGTGCCAAATATCTGGATGTGACTCTGCCTCCAGATGTGGTGCTGCTGTGTGCGACTGCAACAGCAACCTCCACACAATACTGAAGCCTCTGATGAGGCGCTCCCTATAGTCACTTTTCTGGACCCTACTGCAGGCTGCTTCACCCTGCTGCTGCCACAAGCCACCCCAAAAGTCCCTGCTCTCCCCTCAAACTGTTAGAGAACCTGTTCACAGACTAGGACTTGCTAGCGTCCTTATGAAATACTTTGAATCATCAGAGCAAGACAGGATACATAGTGTTTATCACAAGTCTGACAGTCTTAGTAAAGTGTCTCTGCCCTCAGTAAGAGGCTGTAGAGGAGTGATTGAAAAGGTGAACTAGCTTTCCTGAAGCAGATCCCACAGGGCGATCTCTCCTTTTAGACAGGACACAGCATGCCATGTTGCCTCTAACTAGGAAGATTACCAGTGCCCTGGAAACCTGGAAAAAAAATTACAGTTATACCTCCTCCATCGTGAGGAAAGGGACAGGCCAATGCCGTCGCGAAAGCCTAACCTCGCAAAGAACTGCAGGTCGTTAATATGCATGCAGGCCATGTTCATTGCCCCATCCCCCCCGGAACTCCACAGGGCTCTGGGGCACTTTTTTGCGTCTCCCCTCGGACTCTCTGAGCACGGGGAAGAAAAGCGAACCGTTTCTGAGCCCCCTCTGAGACCCCCCCTCCCAACTCCGAGAATCCGCGGGTCCGCCGTGACCAAACCCCGTGCCGCTGCCCCCGCCCTCTCCCCAGCCCCAGTGCATATGCCCGCCGCCCACCATGCGCGGTCCTCCCGGTCCTGCGCCACCCGCCCCATGCCGCCTGTCCAGTCCCACACCGTCCGTCCCACGCCGCTCGTCCCGTCCCGCGCCGCCTGTCCCGCGCACCACCTGTCCCAGGCACTGCCGGCAGCACCTCACGGGGAGGGGGGGTTCAGCTGTGGCAGTGGAGTGAGCATAGCCACTGCGCCCAGCCCAGCCCCACTTTTCTGCGGCACTGCCCTTCCTCTCCTGTAGCCACGGAAACAGTAACATGCCCCCGCGGGGGGGTCAGTTCCCCAGCTGCGCTTAGAGTAACAGGCGACAGCATGACTCCTGGCCCCCCCAGTTGGGCCAGGCCAGCGCTGCCCCACTGGGAGCTGTGGCACCACCTCTCGGTGGAGCAGACACACTAGGCATGCGTGAGCGGCATAAATTCGCAAACAGTGGAATCAAAACTGCGATAAATTCACATCGCAAATGCGTGAGGTCGTGAAGGAGAAGTCATGATACAGAGAGCATTCACTGTATATGTGCTCAGTGGAAGAAGAAGGGTTTGCACGACTTTTATAACACAGTGATCTATATAGATAGAGGTGAGGATGCCCACTTTTAAGAATTTATTAGTTGGTATGTGCTTCTTTCCAGCAGGAAGTGGCACATAAGGTTGCTATCCAGGCAAGAAGACACTCTGATACAGCAACTGCATTGGGAGATTCATCCTTTCATCTCCACACCCAACAGTCAGTGCATTATTAACTAGGTCTTTGACAAAGTTTTCATAGCCCCAGGGCTCCTAACAGTAGAGCACTACCCCATTGCCTCTTGTTCGTGGAGTTACTCCTTGTTCCTGGAGTGTTCTTCTCCCATCGCACAGGTGAGGATCAGAGAGGAATTTCAGCAGAAGCTTTGGTGAGAATCAGAGTGCCCAGGTCACTTCAGACTCCCATACGTTGATCCAGATCACTGGGAACTCTTGCCCTTTTTCCCAAACTCCCCATGGCAAATAGCCAAAGGACCAGCTCACAAACTCACCGTGGAGTTCTTTGAAACCGAGACAGGAATCCTGCTTGCACAGGATGTTAGTCCTCCTCCAATCTGTAAAAACAGGCTGAAATATGGGAGCCATCTCTGTTGTCTAAACCAAATTTTACACAATCTACTCAGTTCTGGAATGATTAGCAATAGCTCACCAGATGTACACCCTGGGTGGCTTTCTGAGATGCAGTCCTACTGTTGGGTAAAAGTTTTTCTAAAAATAAAACATTTTGGTGCTCTCTCACATTATCATGCTAGATGCTCCCTGTCCCCTGGCTCCACAAATTTGAACTGTATCTCTTCAGCTGGCTGAGGCCAATGGAGACCACTGTCACCTCCTTCAGTACTGCCCTAACCTTTTCTTAGGAACAGATAGCCTGTACTTACTCACTCAGTCTAACCAGCCACCACTCTCCCTCTCAAAGCAAAGAGATGCCAAACAGTGCTGGAAATAGTTATACTTTCCACACCAATGGCATATTTTGTTCAACCATTTAAAGTCTAGAAGAATTTAATAAGCACAAAGAAACTTCCAATTGCAATGTGCTTTATAGTTGGCTTGGCAGAAGTTAGCTGACTTTTTCTTACATACAGATACTGTTACCTGGATTTGCCAAACAAGTTTTCTGCCCTTCCTTTTGGTTCAAATATCATTCCCAATATTCACTATATCTTCTTTTCATAGACTTGTTTTGCAGTAAGCTGCACAGTGGATGCCACTGGAGATGGCCTTCATTTTCCCTGAACTTCAAGTCCAAGTTTCTGCATATACCTCAGCTTTATACCTCATGGGTTTAATCTCCCAAACATTTTAGTGTATTTGTTTAACACAAGAATCCATTTCCTCCATATAAAACAACAGCAAGGAGAGAACCGTTCAAAATAACAGTTGGAAGGAATTAATAAGATCAGTGGCATAAAAAAATATCAGATATGGGACTGAGCTAGTCTTTTTTTTTTCTTTGAAGATGCAAGCCACATTTGGAAGCTCTTGAGGAAACCAGTTGCAGAACTACAGGATCACAGAATATGCTGAGTTTGAAGGGACTCACAAGGATCACCAAGTCCAACACTCAGGCCTGCACAGGACCTTCCCCAGGAGTCACACCATGTTCCTGAGAGTATTTTCCAACCACTTCTTGAACTCTTTCCATCTTGTTGCTGTGACCACTCCTCTGGAGAGCCTGTTCACAACAGTTTGAAAATAATCACTTCCATTTAAGCATGCACAATTACGCAAGTGCAGAACACACCATACAAGTGTCGGAGACCTGACTTCTGGGCTCAATTATTAACTACAAATAAGTACCAGAAAGCATAATGTTTTAGAAAACCTTGTAAAGGTTTGTGCAGAAAACCCTCATTATGTCAGAATACTTCTAACAAGTAGCTCTGTGGAAATAAAATCTCTGCTTCATCTTTGACAGCAATGGACATTGGGATAGTTATGACTACAGGTTGAAAGACTGAACCCTATATTTTATCCTACTCTCATAGTCTTTTCTGAAATAAAATGTCAGAGAAACATCCACAATTGTAATGTATTCAATACATTTTCTGGTATAATCAGTACACAAGAGAATCTTTGAATGTACAGTTACTAGGGAGTAGTGCCTACCCTGTTTTGTCTCAGATGCAGTATGATCTTTACTCTTTGCTATAAATAGATTCAGAGCACATCTTTATGTGTCAGTTTTGCCTACTCACTTTCAGATGTTTCCAGCTTCAAGTGCTATAGAGCTGCTTTGGAGTACATGTGATTTTCATTTTACACATTTTTCAGTTTCTTCGTATGTTCAAATGAAAAATCCAGCATTCAGGGATATCACATGGATTTATGATACTTTCTGGTGGGGCTTTGTGTTCCCAACTTAATGAAAGGATTATCCTCATCCACATACAGCATTTCCCAGCTTTAGGAGTGTCATGGTGAGAGCCCTTTTATTCTATTGTAATACTTTTCTCCTTTTTACTGGAACAGACAATAGGTTTCTCTTCTTTTCTCCCTTTCCCTCCCCTGCAAGGCATGTGGCCAGGGGAGGGGCTTTCTCCTCTTCACCTAACAAACAATGAAGGATCCTGTGTCTTATCTTCCCCTCCTGGCAAGGCATGTGGCATGGGAAGGGGCTTTCTACTGGACAAACAATGGAAGATTGTTTTTCTTATCTTCCCTTCCTGACAAGGCATGTGACTAGGGGAGGGGCCTGAGGGCCAGGGCGGGCTGAGTGACAGCATGTGAAGACATACCCACAAGGCATGTGAAATGGGAAGGGCCCAAGGCCCTACAACTACAGCTGCTGAGCTCAC
Organism: Pitta sordida; assembly: GCA_013390025.1. Lineage (NCBI taxonomy): Eukaryota > Metazoa > Chordata > Aves > Passeriformes > Pittidae > Pitta > Pitta sordida. The sequence goes on along the minus strand of WEKX01018596.1, from coordinate 2,279 downwards.
AGAGCCTCATTTTCGCCTCTGATCTCTACCACCGCCACTTTGTCCAGGACCACGTGGAACTTTGACTCCTCATCTCAGTGCAGCCTTCCCCCTGCCAACTGCTGGATCTCCCTGCAGCCCCTTGGACATTTCAGGAAAGTATCACTGACTGTTACTCCACTGATTGGCCTACCCTGAACCCTATTCCCCTGCCTCTGGAATCCTGGAGGTGCCCTGGTTTCCCTTGAACTAGGCACCCCCCTCATGCTTGTTTATTTCCCAGCTGTCTACAGTTGTCATTGTTCCAGTGTTGTTGATATTGTTATTGTTGTTTTTCAAACATATATATATATTTGTTATACTAAATTTATTTTCTCTCTCCCAGTAAAGTTCTTATTTCTCTCCATATATATTATTCAAGTATTTCTAAATTCAATTCATACTTCGTATTAATCGACCCAGGACAAGGAGATATGTTTATTATTCCTTGTTTGTTTTGCAGCTTCCACACAAACATGCTGACTTGGTCATTTTATAGAAAGCCTCTACAAGTCACTGTAGGGTAGACTGTTCTGCAGCACAAGAGCCCAATCCTAAGAACAACAAGTAGTACAGATATTCAATTGCTGCCAGTTGTAAAGGTTTGCAAAGAGTTAAGCACTTATGTTAGAGGAGTTAGAAAAGGATACCATGTGTGAGAAGAAGAGAAGGAGCTTAGGAAGACACCAAAGATTAACTGTATGGAAGAGAATGACAGGAATAGCGCACAAGAGCAAATGTGGTTTTAAAATTGTGGTTTCCAAAAAAATGTGGCATCTACTACACTTCATTTTGGAAACTATTTCAGTTCATTTGCAGACAACAGCATTCTCAAGGATAACAAATTCAACAAGTGTCACAGATATAGTATGTTTGATAAAGAAAACATACCATACAGATGGCTCCATGTCAGGAGAAAAAGTGGTAGGAGGAGCCCTACTTTTGTTAGTTGTGTTACAGAGAATCCAACTCAAAGACAACCTTCTGTTGACACCCTGGCTTCAACCAATGTGTCTCTTAAAAGGGCTTGATTCACATTTGCAGGTGTCAAACTGAGTGCCAAGCAAAAAGTCAAGCAAAGACAGCTAAGACAACACAAGCCAATCTTTCACTTCTCATGTGTCTGCTGGAATGGTCTTAAGCCATATCAACCAACTGTGTGCTCTGGTGCTGAAGTGTGAGCAGTTGTGCAGTGAGCAGTTAGAAGTGGCAGAGTGCAAAGATTAGTTGACTTTTATTACTGCATTGCAGAGGTTTCCTCTGCCTCTTCCCATCTTCCTCCCACAAACAATTCTAAGCATACTGCATGGGAGTAACACCAGAAGCTCAATCATGACATTGCTACAGGGACCCCATTGTTAACGTGAGTATACTTTCCTTTATGTAAGCCTGGACGTATTACCAGTTGTAATAAATTTCAGAAGATCATGCACTCAGCATAACCTTCTGCTCATATCCTCCTCTGTTAAACATAAATCCCTTTATGGTTAGCCACACCATCCCTGCTTTGAGGTTAAATTATTACAAATAATGCCTAGTGCCCTGTGGGTTTACTCTCAATTGTTGTTAGTCCAAAATCCCTGAGCTGCTCTCCTGTAATTCTGAGCAAGAAATTTAATGGACCCAAGAAAAGTGTTTTACCCCAAGAAGTTTTTCTTCCCATTTCTTTGCATTGCAGAGACTCTGCCTAAAGCCTCCATATCCAGCAGAGCAGGCCCCATCACTGCTATGTCTTCCAGCTGTTAGTCCAGAAGTGCTGCTCATAGAGGACACAGCAGCTTTGTAAGCAAATGGTTTTGCATGGAGGAATAGTCCACTGTCTAAAGAAACCCTGAAGCTTTTTTGACTGGAAAAAAAAAAAAAAGTGCTCCAAAACTGGGCACCCTTCACCACTGGCTGAGGCAGCAGCTGGCTGGCCCTCTGCAGCCAGGAAGTGCGTAGGTGCTGGGCCTCTAAAAGTGCCCTGCTGCCATTCCCCACCTTCTCAGAGGCCGGTAAGAAGAAGTCATGCAGATCTTACCCACCAGCTGCTAGGGAAAGTCCTCCTTGCCAGTTTTGATCTTGTTTTTTCGTGTACCTTTGTCGTAGGGTAGTGTTAGAGATTTTGTTTTACGTGTTTACAAGTGAAAAGTTTTACTCGGTTTGTTTTCTTCTTTCTTTCCCCGCCCCCCACCCCCCCCCCGGATGGGAGAGGATTTGGCTGCTGCGGAGCAGGGAGGGGGGAAAGGGAGCGCCAACTGACGGAGTTCAGAAGGTGGTGG
>WEKX01018583.1:76423-88689 GCA_013390025.1 Pitta sordida | reverse complement strand
ACTTGTAGCTTGACTTGTTTTGCCTGTTTGCCTGGGGGCTTTTTCCAGTTTTTTCATCCAGGAGAGGTTGTGGGTGAATCTCTGGCACCCAGCCAGGGTCAAACCACGACAGCATTTTCCTTTGGGTCAGAAGAAACATTAGAATTCATCTCTTTCTAACCCTCTGCTATGGTCAGAGACCTTGCACTAGATCAGGTTTCTCAAAGCCTGATCCAACCTGGCACTGATTTTTTCCAGAATGCTTCCAAATTCATGAAAATATCCCATTAATTTCAAGGATTGTTGAACCAGGTTCTGTACTAAACCAGTATCTTCCAGTTGGCTCCTGCAGCCCACAGGGACCACAGCACCATTAGATCCAGTCCAAAGCTATCTATGAGCTAACTACTAGCACCTCTTTCACATCATCCTTATGGTATCTGAAATTAAAATTTGGATGATAAGGAGAAAAGGCTGGCAGCAATCCACCATCCCAGTGAGACTGGGAATACTTGAGTGAAACCATGGATTTTCTACGTAATTCCTATATTCTTCAGAATCTTTCATTTTTATGTAGCTTTTCAAAGATACTTTCAGCTGTGGGGAGGTTTTTATGTATTTATTTTCAACTGCACTAAGAAGAAGAGAAAGCGAAAGCTGAAGTATGAGTGAGTTTTTAACTCAACTACCTTTCATAAAATCTCTCTGAGATACTGGTAAATGAATCATGCTCCCTAAACACATTCACACACACACACACACATCCTTTTCCAAGTGCATAAATTGAGGCTTGAAGAAGATGCCATATTTCTCCAACTTAGGTATGTCAACTGAGAAATCCCAATCCAAAGGAGATTGATTTTCAGAAATGCCCAGTCTGGACAGATGGACAGCACACCAGATTACTCACAGGGCACTCTTATTTGAGAGCTTATCTTTAAAACTGTCATGGTTGAAGGAGAGTTTGAGAGGAAAAAGAAAAGCTCTTTGTCCCATTTTTCCCCTCCCATGGGTGAGGGAGGGGGCCAGGTGCAGGGGCACAGGAGGGGGTCAGTGCAGAAGCACTGCTGGCCCCAGCCTCAGCAGGGTCTAAGCCTCTGAGTATCACCTGGGAGTACCCACTGGCACCTGGGGATACTCACAGATTCCAGGTTCTGAGCCGGCACTCACCACCACGGACCCATTTGGCTTTGCCCCTTCCTCCCCCTCACCCTGGCCATGCAGTCCCTGCCTGGGGTTCCTCTCCACACCCAGGGTGGGTCGACAAGGGTGGCACAATGCCTGCTGGATGTAGCAGTACAATTCACTGCCCTTGCCATGGGAACCAAAGCCATAGAGGGGGGGGAAGGAACCTCAGTCTCCCACCAGCCCTGGCATTTCCACTAATGCCTCGACATGCCAGGAAAAGACATATACAATAATCCCTCACCTCTTCACACCTCAAGTTCCACGGCTTCACCTCCTCGTAGATTTTTTGGACTTCCCTCAATTCTTCGTGGCATTTTTCCATGTGTGCATTTGCAGAGTGCATTCGCCTGGTCCTGAACCCCCACAAAATTTGAGGGATTATTGTACTTAAATTGAGGGCGCAGCCACCCGAACTCTCTCTTCAGTCCTACCCCTGCCTTGGAGAAGGATGTGCTGCTCAGCACTGCCCAGACCTGGACTTCACCACCATGCCTACTGCCTGCCTCACCAGTTCCACCATCACCTACCCACTGTTTCTCTCGCCACCAGAACCAGAGAGGGACATCACTGCCCATCACAGCCACCACTGCCCAGACCATCATGGACTTCCCACTGCCACTTTTTTTTCTTCTGGTCTGTGTACCTCTTCCCCCACCACAAGATCCCTACTCTGCAGTGCTCAACCTGACCCTGAGTGGAGGCAACAACCCGCCAACAGCCTCTGGGTGGTTATCAGGAGCAGATGCAGCCCTCTAGGAATAAGAGACATTTAGTGTTTTGTAAAGAGTTTTGATTGACAATTGGGTGGTTCCTTTTGTCGGTTTACTGTTTTTCAGTTAAATATGTACCTACCTATTCACATAAATATTTAAATTATTTTTTTTAAGTTGGTACATTCTCTATCACTTTCTCAATTTATTGTTATTATCGATTCCCCTTCTGAACCAGAACAAAAACGCTGGTCTTTAAATGGCTCTGCGCAAGGTCACGCAGTAATTCATCGTACAAAGGAATAAAATTCCAGATTTCTGTGTGTGCAGTGGCATGATCATACCACTATACCTTACCCCCCTAATATGGCTATTTGGAGAGCCATTTCAGTGGTTCTGTTGTTGCGACAATCTGGGATGTTTCGCACAAGCACCTGCTCAGAGCAGACTCCTCTGACTTAAGGAGTTTGACCTCAGAGGAACCAGGAAAGCACTCATGAAGTCCCTGCCCATGTCAGAGGGGTTAGAACTGATCTTTCATGCCCTTTCCAGCCCAAACCATTCTATGATATTGGTTATGAAATGCAATGTAGGAGGCTTTAAAGCCTAAGTCCTACAGGCACTGATTTCAGAATGAAAAATAATTCCCTTGATGTTTAAAATAACTGTTTAGAAAGAGTAGGTACCTGGTGGGGTTACCTTACATGCCGAAATAGCAATTTAGCTGCTTGAGTTGCACTTTTTTGAGAACTGCCTGCTGTAGTCACTCTGCTTAATTCACCAAACAGCTTTGAAAGCAGAGGACAGCTATCTTGACAATATTGCAGTACGGTGATAATGTTGCAACATGGCTTGAAAAACGTACCTACAGCCTTTATAAAACTGGTGAAACTTCCTCAGCCAGCAGAAGGGGCTTTTCTCTTGAAAGACAGGCTTGCTTTTGTAAAATTGTCCTAGATTGCTGGGCCCTGAGTGGTCACAGATTTCAGATTTGTTGTCCTATTTGAGCTTTGAAGGTGCAGTGCTAAGCTCTCTCCCAGCCAGCTGATCCTGCTGTTTCTTTAGCTCCCAGTTTAACTCCAATGGGAATTTCAGGTGCACAGAGGAAAACCTTTAACGGATTAAACAAACAGAGCAAAGTCAAATAGAGTATGAACTCATAATATGCACATCTACATACACATGTACATGCATTTACACACACACACACACACAGGTATAGGAAGAGAGGAAACAGAAAAAGAATTTTAAAAGAAATTTTTTGGGAAAGGTTTCTTTCTTAAAGTTGAAATTCATGCAGCAGCAGGACAATTTATATATCCCTTATTTCTGCATCGTTTCTGTGCCGTGGTCAAAGAGTATTAGAGGATACATTTCTGTTCTAAATTACATCTGGGCAAATTCAGAGGAATTCCCCTGAGCCACGTTTACCTCTAAGGTTTTGCCTATGTGGGGACACTCAGGAAAATAACCCAAATTAGCTGAAGGTGAGAATTTAAAAGGGGATTAATTAAACTGCATGAAACCCCTGTGAAGGTTGTTCTTATTCAGAATTCAGGTGGTCTTCATTCAATTTAATTGAATTCACTTTGGAAATTAATGCAGATTAATTGTCCTAACAGTTTTTATGTACCTATTCTAGATTAACACTGGGGGAATAAAATGAATTGTAGCCCACTGGCTTCAAGATGATTTTTAGATTTATACCAGGAGGCTTTAGAGAAATATTGTCCCTTGTTTGTCCGCAAGTTAGTGCTTTGCCCATCAAGACAAAGGAGTGGGGGATGCTTCTGAATATAGATAAGAAATATTCTTTTAACTTTTTGGGAAATTCTATTAAAGATCTGGTAATAAAAAGGTGACAATAGCAACACAGCAACAGGTTAAATATCACCACTTTTGTGATATACTGCCCTGAGTAGAATGCCCACAAATTTGCCTTCTGCTGGGGCCTGATCCTGCATCTATGATATTCTTTCTTGTGGGGGGAAAAGAAAAAATCTTTGACATCAAGAGAAGCAATATCCAAATCTCCTAATTCCAGACAATCCGATTTTGCAAGCCTGGAGCCAAATGAAAATCGAGACTACGGCAGAGAGGGCCTTCAATGTGAAAAAAAGAAAAACTGCTTTAAAGAGATAACTGCTCCCAATCTACTCCCCAAAGGAGACGACTCTTATTAAGGGTTTCTTCTTGAGATGTCTGCCTAAAGGCTACTTCAGAGGGGATTTCGTCGTTTACAACTCAGATCTGGAGTTTGAAATCCCCCTTTTACTGCATGGTAGCTCAGAGGTCCTACCCCTGCCTCCTTCCACTGAGCTGGAGTTAAAACTGGGTGTGGGGGCAGCAGAAGTGACAAGTGTCCCTCAGACAAGTGCCAGGCTGGGGACACTGCAAGGAGCCCACCCAAAGGGGAAAAGAAAAACGTCAGACGTTCTGAATCTGTCTGAGATCAGATAAATATCTGCGAACAAGAAAAAAAAAAAAAAAAAAAGCACCAACAAACAACAAACATCAAATACGTAAAACCCCCAAACAATAAACAACCCACCTGAACCTATTTCTGAAAGGTTTTTTGTAGCGTTGTGTGTCTCTCTCTGAAGCACCTGACACTAGTGAAGGGAGATGAGACTGAAATAGTTCCTGTCTGCTAAATCGTTTTGCATACTCAGATTTTAAATTTCGAAGATAGCTAAAAACGATTCAAGAAAGAAAAGGGGAAAAGTACTTTCGGTCGGTCTAAAAAGATAAATGCAAACTCCAGCCTGCTGGGTTAAAATTTTAGCTGCGCTCACACTGTAAATACTTAAAAAGCAGGGATTCTTCTGGGATGGGATTTGGGGAAAGGTCGGGGGTTGTCCCGCCCGGATCCCCTCAGAGACGCCCCCGAGGCATTTGAAGGAAAAATATTACTTTGATCCTTAACAGGGCAGTAACTGCAGCGGGAAACCCTAAATCCCTGCTCCGCCACTGTCACCCTAGGGCTCGGGGACAGCGCGGGGACATCGTAGCTCGTCGCTCCTCCGGAGAAAAGCGAAGGGAAACACCGGCTCCCCCAAATCGTTCTGCTGCGGAGACCCCTGCGCCAGCCACCGAACCGCGGTGGAGATGCGCGGGGAGATGCGCGGCGTGCCGCGGAGCGGGATGAGCCCCCGCTGGGCAGCGGGACCTTCCACAGGGGTGTCGGGGGATATCTGCCAGCCCCACTCCCGGAACCTCGCATCGCGCCGGTCCCCAGGTCCCCTCCAGCTCCCACGGGTCGGGAAGGCAGGATACGGCCCTGCAGACCCCTGGCTTCACTCATCAAACCAAATTTGCTTCTCGGGCAAAATTGACCTGTTTCTTGGCCCAGATATGTTTCAAACACTTTATCCGGCTTTTTGTTGTTGTTGTGTTTTTTAAATATTCTTTATTTTTATTAAGGTGGGGCGCGGGGACTCCGTGGTCCCCAGAGCGTCCCTCCCTCTGCCCGTGATTTTCTCCGGTCTCTCCCTTGGGAAGAGGGTCCGAGGGTCCCAGGGAATCCCACGACTCTTCTCCTGCTCCCCAGTCCAACCTTCGGGTCCCCTTGTCCCACGGAGGGGGTCCCACAGCTGCCAGGACAACAGGTCATCCCTGCTTGGAGCCCAGGAGCCCCTTTCACCTTGGAGGACGGACACACAGCCAGTCTCCTATCCTCAGATACCTTGGGATGTACGCGGCGCGTAACCGCACAGGCTTCGGAACTCCTCTCCTTGCAGCCAGCTAAAGGCTGTTCTCTTAATGAATTACTAATGAGTTAAAATTGGACAGCCGGCTTAATTAAAGCGTAGAGGCAATGTGTTTACCACATTGTAATTGAACTCATTAGGGCTCCGGCTTTGTGTTTTTAAGCAGCCGCCTTGTTCCACACGTCGAGCTATCCGTGGGAAGCTTTTTATCTGGGGACGGGGGCTCGGCGGGAGCTGACCGAGGCGACAGTGCCCCCCATCTCTTTACCTTCGTCGGGGGCTTGTGCTGTGGGGGGATACCCCTCCTGCCGTCTCTCAAAGATTTCGGGGTGCTCGCCCTCATTCCTTTAAAGCGGGGAAAGCAGGGAAGGGGAGAAGGAAAACCTGGGGAGACAAAAAGGAGAAATTTGGGGTGGGGGGCAGTTCAGGGAAACAAAGTCTTCCCCTGCAACAGGGTCCCTCTTGCCCCCCCTCTAGGCGGGTAGGGTGTGGGGGGTCCCCTCCTCCTCCTCCCCCCCTCCACAGCCGTCGGGGCGGACCTGCCCCGGGGTAGCGGCGGGGCGGGGGGCGGCCGCGGTTCCCCCCGCAGCGAGGGGAGGGGGCCGGGAAAGGGGGCGGCTTCCCCGCACCGCTTGCAAGGCGCTGCCTGGCTGCTAGAAGGCGTCCGAGACCCGACCCACCCGCGGCACAGCCGCCGCGGCAGAGGCGGGAGCCAAACTTACGCGCCGCGTAGCTGCCGCGAAGCGAGAGCGGCCCCGCGCCCTCCCCCTCCCAAATCCCCCCATCCTCCTTCTCGGGAGCCCATGGAGTCCGGGTGTCCAGGTAAGCGCGGGGATGGGGAGGGATGGGGTAAGCGGAAACCTCTTGGTTTGGGTGTATTCGTGCCCCTCCCGAAATAAATAGCAGTGTTGCTCGCCTGTCGCGATAGGGCACGGGGTCGTGCAGCCTGTCGCGGGGAGGGGAGAGGAAGGCAGCTGTTCAATGGGGTCTGAAGGGGGAGAGGGCCGGTGGGTTAGAGGAGCCCCCCCCCCCGCAAGTTTGGGCTGCAGCGGAGGGAAGGGGCTGTGGTTTGGATTCGTGGCTCCTCGCTCCGTGTCTCTTACACCAACATACATAAAAAACATGTATCTATATATGTATATTGCTTTTAATACTCGTTCCAAATCATTAACTTCGGGCTAGGTCTGGAGATCGGAAGAGACGCTGCCCCAAAGCGGAGACCCCCCGGCCCCCGGGGAGGGGGATGTGCGCAGCATTACGGGCCCGCGCAGCATCCCGCGTCCTGCTGGCAACGGGATGGGGAGTGCGGGTGTGTGCAGCGCTGCTCCTCTCCCCCGGACAGCTCGGCTTCTCCCCCCTGGAACAGCCCTCCACGGCAGGGAACGGGCTGATTTTGTGGGAGAGCTGGAATAAGAGGGGTCTCCTCCTCTTAATAAAGTGGCTCCGATGTTTAAAAGCCGGGGGGAGGGGGGGAAATATCTATATTTTAAATCATTATTATTATTTTTACGGACTGCACCCTGAAGGCTCTGGGTGTCCGAGAGCGGGAGCAGAAGCGGAGAGCCCTCGGGAAAGCCCTTTACCCCGCCCTCCAAGCCCTTCCCCTGTGTGCTGCCTGCTTGTTGCACAGCTCCTGTCCATCGGCTGCCCCGAAGCAGAAGCTCGGTCTGTGCAAGCCTTTGGAGACGCTTATATGGACCCGGCTTTAGGGAAGCGTGCCTACAGTAGAGCGCCACACTATACAAATCACTCTTTTTTAATCATAATCCTGAAACACTGGCGAGGGACAAGGGAACGAGAGGAGATGCGGTGGTGAGGGAAGAGGAACGAAGCTGCATTTGGGCGTACAGAGGGAGAAGGTGACAAGCGAGAGCCCGAAGTGGATAATAGGAACTGTGAAAGAGTGCAGAAGCGTAAAAGCCAAACCATCCCAATCCCCATAGGTTGTTTATTCCTCATAAAATACAACTCTACATAGCAGGAAGTTACTGCAAACATTTATCAATAATGAATGAATCTCCTGTAATAAAATACACTGATAATTAGCTACAGTCAAGTACGTACATTATGCCAAGGCTTTTGCAACTCTTTGTTGAAAATCCGACTGAGATAAATCCTCTTAAACAGCCTTTTAAGAAAGAAAAAAAAATAAAATAAAGAACCAGGAGTAAACCACTACCCAGCATATCTCCTCCTTTTCTGCCGTTTTTGTAACCCAAACCGTAACTACTCCTGAAATATAACGGAAAAGTCTTTGGTGAATTCAGAAGAGTCATTAACATTCAGCTTTAAGTGAATGTTAACAGTAAATAAAGAAATCTCTTGATTGTAATAGTTGCAACAAAGCAATAATAAACCAGTGGGCGGTCATCAGTAATGATAAATGTATCATTATTACTGTGTGTTGGGGAACAGGGCTTGGAAAGTACTTCAGACTTTTTAGTGGCAAGCTTAGTGGCAATTCGTTTCTTAGCCTGGGAAAAGGGAGAGAAAAAAGCGCCATATAATTTTACACACAATTTAGGTGAAAATAAATTTAAATCTGTATATTACATTTTTAATTTCAAGATAGTAATTAAAGCTGGTTCATTATATCTCCTCTGAAAGTCTCTGTGCTCATCTTAATTGCCTGTTTGTACAATCTGCTTTCTAAGACACCCAAGGTTACTGGGTTCTGAAAGACGCGAAATTGAATTATTTACTGACGCGATGACTCTTCGTCGCGTTTCTCTCGGAAGTTTGGGATCGCTGCTCCCCATCAGAGCCCGACTGGGGCCACGCTTCTCCACCACGGAAATTTGTTGCTCGTTTAAATACTTCGGAGCAGGCACGTTTCTGATGAAAGATGTTCAGGGCTTTATGATTTATGCTTTTGGGGAAAAACAAAATCAATAATTGAGATTTTTTTTTCGTTCGGGGTTATTTTTGTTTCCTCTCCTGGTCTACCACCCTCCATCCGGGGGGTTATTTCACGCACATCTAAACTTGCAGTTCCTTTCCTCCCTGGCAGCCCATTCCTAGGCAGGACAGACATCGCCACTCTCGCGTTTTTAGGCGCCGAGGAGCGGGTTATGGAGCACCCGTCTCCGCTCGGCTTACCAGTCGCTTCCCCTAGCATGAAATAAAATGGAACATCGCATTTTTGGGGGATGCATTTTCTATTGGGGTGGGTGATGCTTGGGGAGGGGGGTGGCGACAGGCTTCCCCCTCCGCGGGTATCCACATGTCCTGGCTAAGGTCTGCACGTACCTTCGGCGAGGGCCACCTCCGGTCTGGATCGCTCGCATCATATGAAATTCAGAATTTTAAAGAGCTCCATCAGACAAAAGATGCCGTTCCGGTTCCTTCCCTTCAGCCGCCGTGCTGGTTTTCAGCTACCAGAGGGATAACAAATTACCTAGAAATGCCCCATCCCTGAACTCTCCCGGTGTCTTTCGAGAGCCAGGAGAAGATCGCGTTGAGTCGTTTGCCCCCCCTCGTTATTACGGTTATGGAAGCATCTTTCCGAGCCGTCCTCTTGCCACGGAAAAACTCCACGTAGGGATCTCTGCCCTTTTGTTGTGTCTAGCTGGGTTATTCAAGAGCAGAGACAAAAGCACGAAGTGATGTGATCTAAATGAGCTCCGGGGTTTTCCAGATGGGACCACCTCTATTCCAAATGCCCTTTCTGCTTAATATAATAAACTACGATTACAATAATAATACTTTAAAAAGAGCTTCGCTCTAGACCAAGCAACACAAGTTAAATTTAAACAGAAGTATTTTTAAAAAAACACTTTTGCTGCCTAGATTTTGTTAGGAGAAAAGATTTTGCCATGGTACCTTGTGTGTCTGCTGCTTACACGGCTGCAAGTTTCAGTGGGATGTGGAGGGGTGGGAGGAGGGAATGGACCTGCATTGGAGTGAGGGGGGGTTGTGGTTTTTTAAAAACGCGCCAAGGTTGTCTTGCTCCTCGTGGAGCCTCTGCCACAATATTTAAGCGCTGTGGAAGTAAATAAAGGCCGTGGGAGTGGGTCGGGGTGGCTTGAACTTGGCCGACTTTCTCAGCTGCTCGTTTCTACACGGAGTGTTCGCAGCGAGGGGATGGATGAACTGCCACCGCCTCCCGCCCGACTGCTCCAATAGTGAATCGCGACAGGAAAGGGAACAGGGAAAAGGAGACAGGACTCCTGTTTAGCTCTTCCATAAGAAGTTTGTCGACCTTCCCCGTTCCCCTCGTAGGAAGTCACTCCAAGCCAAGTGGCAACACCAAATACTGAAACTAATGGGAGAAATTGGGGTCGACAGCAGGACAAGAGCCTGGTTTTGCACCTACCCGCGATTGGGAGTGTGTGACACCCCGCCTGAAGTCGGGATTCCCTCTTGCCCCTCACCCTGTTCCCGCTGGCCCGCGGAGACCCCGATGGGGTTGGTGACAGCTGGAGCAGCCCCGCCAGGCCTCGCCTGCCTGAGGGACACCTGCGGGATCCTCCCGACCCCTGGGTGGACCGGCCTTCCCCCGTAAAATTGAGTTCACCCTCCCCATGCCCGTACTGGGGTCGTGCTGCTCAGCGAGGTTTCCCAAAAGACTTAAGGAGGAAAAAGTAGAGAAAGGGTGTATTCTTGCCCCGCTTCTCTGCGGTGCTGGTGCGGGTCAGTCTCTGCCCCGAATTCGGCGAGTTGCCCCGAACCAAGGGCCCTTGGTACATCTGCAGGCGGTGTCTGCGACACGCAGGGTCTTGCATCTGCAAGGCGGGGACTAGGACACCCTAAATCGTGTGTTTCAGGTTTGGGGGTTTTTTTCCAGTTTCCTTTCAAAGGGAGTTGAGGAAGCCACTCAGCTTTTACAATGGAATTCAGAGGGATAATTGCACCGAGCAGGTGAATAAACCCGTTTAGTTTTGCTTTGCGTTTAGTCACCACGAAATAAAACGCAGCCGCGGGCTAGAGACGACCCCGTCCCGAGTCTGAGTTTTCCGCTTCTCCAAGGCTGCGAAAATCGAGTTCGTTGGGTCGCCTCTTTGAAGGCGCTTCGCAAAACGCTTTCAACCCGTTTCGCCTTCTGCAACCGCTTTTCCTCTTCCTCCAACGCCGGGCTCAGAGCCCGGGGCGAAGTTGTCCATCCCCGGCTCTCCCGGGAGCTGTCGGGGAAAAGCCACCGGGTGGCCGAGGGAGAGAGGAGCGGTCTGCCCGCTGCAGGGATGCAGCTGCTGAGCATCCGCAGGATCAAGCGGCTTCTCCCTAAAACCCACCGTCCTTCCTGGTGCCGACATGGGAGCGAAGACAGGAGGGGAGATTTTCTCCGTGGCGTGGTAATAGATCACACAATGTGTGACACGGGTTTAACCAATAAAACAATTTGAATCAATTAGCTGACGGAGGAGAGTTTTGAAGTGTAAAATTCATGTCAGTCTGGCTAGGAAACATTGATTAAAATGTCACCAATATGAGGCTTATAGCCATTGCTTACACGAGAGCAGCAGGCTCCGTGCAGAAAAGGATCGGGAAAAAGTAGGAGGGAGGGGAGAGGGGGGATTCTCCGTGTGACAGTAGCAACAAGGAGGTGAGCAAGGTTTAATAAGAAGTGACAGAAGTAATAAGGAGAAGTGCGATTATGATGATATTATTATTATTATTATTATTATTACTTAAAGTTAGCGAGGACTCGAGCAATATCCAGATAGAGGGGAGAGTGGGTGAGTGTTAGTGTGGATGTCCTGGGAAAGGCCGGTGCAGAGATTGTCCCCTGTATCGGCAATGCCCGGGGGAGCCCCCTTATCGGGAAAGCCCGGGGGAAAAAAAAAAAAAAAAGTGTGGGGAGGGGGGAGTGGAATAAAACCCCAAACAACTCAGAACAAACATCAGATTTTCATAGTTGAATGTGCAGAAATATTCAGTACTGGTCATGTGCACGAAGAGAAAAAGAGACAAACATTTTTGTAAAAAGTAAATAAATCAGAAGGGTATTGGGGCGGTCAGGACGTCTCCCCACTTTAGCTATAAAATGACATTTTACTTTTCCCCGGTTTTAGCCCGTTCCACGGTTTTCCTCACAGGAAAGCACCGTAGTTGAACACTACGAGCTTCCTTCCTTGGGGCGGTGGGGTTACGGCGGGAGTCACTCCGTCCTCACCCCACGCTGCACGACTTTTCAGAGGTAGATCCGTGGAATGTGGAAAATTCTACTGTATTCATTTTCTTAAAAAAAAAAAAAGATACAAAAATAGGAAAAAAGAAAAGAAGGAAGCAGACACTGCTACCGCGCTGCACCCTGTTTGTCGATTTGGGGTTTTTTCCCCTTAGTCGGGGGCATGAAACAATCAGAGGAAAACAAAGTAACCAAAACTAACGTATTTGCGCCGTATTCGTCTTTGTCGGAGCGGGAAAATGGGTCCGCGTGCTTCTAAAAGTGGCTTTGGTGAGTGATGCCGGCGTATTTGGGAATGGCAGTGTGGACTCAGCAGTTGTTCAAGACCGTGAGGACATGGCTGTGGCGAGAAAATAACTTTTTTTTCTCTCTCTCTCCTCTCCTACCCTGTAGTTTCTCCAGGTTCGTTAAGAAATACCGTTTGCGAAAAGACGCGGGTTTTATAACGAGAATATTCAGCTTCTTGGAAGCGATTTGGCTCAGACAGGGGGAAGGAAAGGAGGGAGAGATAGGTGAAAAAAAGGCGAAAAAAGGCAACCCCCCCCCCCCCTT
>WEKX01018583.1:30947-70947 GCA_013390025.1 Pitta sordida | reverse complement strand
ATTTTTAATCTGTTTCAACGAGAAAGGGGAACCCTAAAATCGCGTGTCAGGTGGAAGTCACCTTCTTGAATCCTGTTACAATTCCCCTGATTTTATTTTTTGACTGGTAAAAAAGAACTTTGGCTCTTCATTTCCAGGAAAATTCAGGTCAGAAATGGTGAGCCAGATTTCCTTCGTTTACTCTTGAATGTATTTTCAGAATAACTCTTCAAATAATGCAATTACTATATGTTTACAATACTTCATGCAGGCTTAAATACAGCCCAGATTTTATTATATGTAGTAGATTGGATGGCTGTGCAGTCTTAACTGGAATAAGTGGTGAAGCGTTGGGTCCAAAAGTTAAATTACTTAAATTTTTATAATGGAGGGTGTTCGCAAAAAAACTCCCAAAGAAGTTAAAAGTGTTAATGAACAAAGACAAGATGAAGTTTCAGATGTGGGATCCAGCACTGTATATTAATAGATAAAATTATGCATAAATTCATGGGTCTGCAAGACAGACAGAACTGCTGATGGACCGCAGGACTTATTTACTATTTCCCTCATTTCTCATCTGTTATTATTATGAAGCTCGCAAACTCTCTTTGGATTATTAAAAGAGGGTAGATCGATGTTGAATTTCTGTAATTTTTGCAAGTTTCACAATATTAGGAGTGTTTTGTCTTTTTTTTAAAGCCTCCTCTTCTGGAATCCCTTGTGCATATTAACTTCCATTTAAAACAAACTAAGGATTATAAATTTTCTAACTATTGTGCTTCTAGAGTAAAACTATTAAATAATTTTCAAATGTATGTATAAGGTTCAGACCAAAAGCCAACTGATTTCCTGCCTTTTTAAAACATTTCATATTTTTAAGTCAGTCACACCAAAGTTTTGGGTGTTTGGTTTGAAATCCTGAAACTTTTCCGCCTCCATTCTTTAGTACTTCAGTGCAGATGTTTTTTAATCAGATGTTTATGTTTTAAACTTTAAATGGATGTTAAAAATTAGATTCTATCTGTGCATAAAAAAAAGAACTAGTTTGTTTTAAAGTTAAATCACTTTCAGGGGCAAAACACCATTTGAAACTCCAGATTTTTAAAGATATTTATCAGCCCAATGCAAGAAAACACTTACAAGATGCTTACTGAGTTTCCTAAAGTAGGCATATTTTGCCAAGTCTTGATTATCCTATTGAATTTTCCCCCTCAAAAGTGGCATGAATATGCAGGATGGATGAGTATCTTCGGTAAGCTTAGAATTTCTTCAGGTCATACACAAGAACTCTGCATGTCTTAGAGCAGATAATTATTTTCAAATACAGAGAGAGCCTCTGGAGTTCTGAAAGTGCTGTTTCACATCTGCCTATATTTTTAAAGAGGATATATGTATACATATATGTATATTTATATCCTGAAGATACCAACAGCTAAAAGTACTGGTGGATATTTAAGTTATGGTACACCACTGATACCATGGGCTTGACAACATTAGGGCTGAGGTGTAGAACTTTTGGTGAAGAGCAGGTGTGCTCTGTAATGCATAATTCCTGTCAGGGAATAATGCAGATGATGTGGAGATACTGGAGAGTGGATGATTTTGAAAGATGCGATCTGACACTGCAGATGTGGAGAGAACTGTAGAGGGCACAATCTGGGGGCAAGCCGCGGAATCAGGAGAATGGGGTTATACATATTCCCAGACCATAAGAGGTCTGTTCTGGACCAATCAGTTGCCCACTGAGCTGAGCTTTCTGGGACAGCGTGAAATTTTTTTAGCTACTGTTTGAAGAGCGNAGCTACTGTTTGAAGAGCGCTCCGAGATCTTCCTGGGGAAGGATCACAGGAGATCGCTCCAGGCGGCACAGCATGGAGAGGTAACCTGGCTATGTCTGGTTTGGGTTTTTCAGGTTTTTTAGTTGGTTTGTTTTGTTTTTTTTTTTAAATAATGAGGTCAAAGTGCATTGATTTTGAGGAGAATAAATTTAGAAATGTTAGAAATTCAAATGTTAAAAATTCAAAACCTCACTGCTCCAGCAGAGCTAATAAAATGGCGGCATCACAAGAGCTGAGGTTGTGCCAATATACAAATTGGGACCTCTGTTTATCACAGTGCTAATTTTTGAGTGATTTTGGCGTGTGCTTACTCAAAGACATCATTTCTGCTGTCCTCCTTGGGTGTGGATGTCCAAATTCCAGGCTAAGAAAGTCATAACAACACCCGTGCTTGCGAGCTCAGAGGTACCAAAAGCTTTCGCTGGGGCAATTTAACCTGGCTGCAAATACTTCACCTCCTTTTGTCCTATCCAACAGGTTTGATTTTTCTGGATAAATTGAATACTCAAAGAAAACCTTTGTCTCCAAAGTACCAAGGGCTGCCCAGCTTTTAGTGCTGCTCTAAACACTGCTACAAGTTTGTGTGCAGACAAGGCCCAAGAGAGTTATGGTGGAGCTATTAGGAGGGGAAGTGATTTTTTCCTTAGACTGATTAAAATTCTTTGGGCTTTCTGTTTGTTTGTTTTTAAACACCTATTTAGCTTTTAATTAACATTTAAGAGAAAGGAAGCTGGTTAAATATTCAATACCTCCTCCCTTTCAATTAAGGTAGAACAGTACACAATGCATGATGAGGCCTCTGGGAAGTAAGGAAAAACAGAGAAGAGCAGGCTCCTGATTATCATTTTCAGGGGGACTGGAAAGGTGAAACCCATCTGATTATTATTGCCATTAACAATAATAATGTCGAGACAGTTTTTTTAACTTCAGGAATCAGTTTTAAAATGCAGTTATTCCTTTAAAAACCAGCCTTTGCCTTTAAATGCCTTCATGTCCCATTCTTTACATATTTCAGGAACAAGGATGGAGGATTTTCTAATAAGCCTTTTCAGGTTGCAGATTGGAGGCTACAGACGCTGGGGTAGTTATTCTTCATGCTACATGCTCTTATTTTCACTTTGAGGCAGTTCTTTGTGGGATAGAGCTCTGTGGTCACTATGCTCTAGTCTCTTCCCCTTTTTCTTCCTCCCCCATGAGAAATCTCTCTGTGAGTCTCTTATCCCTCAAAACTGCACATAAAACATTCAGAATAGAAAGGCTCAATGGAAGAAACTGATTGGAAATATACTAGCACCCAAAAGGTGATACATTTTTAAGCTTCCTATTTCCTTTACTCTGGTGAGACAACTCTAGAAAATACTTTGTTTTTATCAAATATAATACAAAAATTATTACTTAAAAATCACTATGTTACATAAACAAGGTTTTAAAATTGAATTGTTGGCACCAGATACGAGCTGTGTAAATGTGTATGCTTGAATGTGTCGTTGCTTTTTGGCTCTTTTTTAAGGAATGAAGAGAATGCAGATGCTAAAATGCTAACTGCTATTGGATAGGTTTCATACACTATCAGTTCAGGGTTTACTGGATATAAGATTGCATCAATTTTTAAAAACAGAAACAAATGTTTTACAAAAAGATTTCTGATTGCATACATTATAAGACTTTCTAATTCAACTTTAAATTTTGCCTATTGTGATGACACAATAATTTTTAAAGTAACTGTTGCCTGTTGTGTGGTGACCTATTCACTGCTATGGAATTTTATTTTAAAAAACCAAAACAAACAAAACAACAAAAACCCAAGGTATTTTCTCCTTGATTCTCACTTCCAAATACATAAACACATGAGTAGCTTTACATATATGTCTCTTGTGATTACTTACCAGTAGAGTTAATGATGTGTATTTACTATCTGGACTAAACCAAGAATTAATACAATTAGTTCAATAATTGGCTATTTACCAAATATTTTCTTAATTATTGAGAGTATATTTCTACTTCAGCTGTAAATAACAGATTCTCTCATCAATTTTGGCTAAAGTGGTACGTTTTCATTTGAAAGTAGTTTTTCATCAAGCTTTTTGTTCAAAACCCAGTTCTTAGAAATCAGAGGAAAATTTCACAATTCCAGAGGAGAGTGAAAATAACACCTTTTGTCAGAAGGTTCCATTTTTAGCCAAATTGTCATCCAGGTGAACTTAACAAGTGTGATTTTTTTTTTGTAACGTAATTTCTAAAGGAAGAAGGATGAAGTAGTATGCATCTGGAAACAGCCAAATTCTCTTATCTAGAAAATTCTGTCCTACCATATGACTAAAAGTTAACTTGAGCAACCTAAGACAAAAGTCCCCGAATTGGTTGACCTCAGAGCTGAATCCCTTAGATGCAAATACCACTAACGTCAATTTTACCTCAGCTGGATATAAATTATATAACTGGATATAAATTATATCCAGTTACAACACGACCATGCCATGGAGCTCTGGAAGGTGATAAAGATGAAGAGCTGATGAAGGCAAAAAAGGAAGGTTCAAAGGAGGATTTTGGGACAGGGTCCTGCCTAGATGGAGAACAGGGACTTCCTGTGGTGAGGGGGAGGGATGAGACTGTAGAGAAGAATCTTCTCCTTTTTCAGTTGGCTCCTGGTTGTTCTCTGATAAAAGCATCTTCAGGAGGGATTAGAGGGAAAACAGGGATCAGTTTGGGAAGAACAGCTCTCCTAAATATTGAGGAGGTATTATCTACACGAAGCCATGCCCTAGGTAGATACTTTTCACTAAACTAGAAGAAAACGTGTGTTTGCAAATATTTGTGCTATGCACTCTGAAATACGTAGATAAACCTCAGTCTGTCCCTTTATTTGTATTTTGTTTCGCCTTTCTTTTCTCTAGATTCTCTGAAGTGACTGCATAGTAAGGACAACACTGATTAACAAAAAAAAAGCAGTATCAGTAATTCAATACCTTCTTTTCTTTCTCGATTTTTTTTTAAGGAGAACACACACAAGAAACCAATTCACCTCATTCGCTGAAGAAGGATGTGGAAAACATGGGGAAAGGTAAAATAAATAAGGGCCTCTTACATTATAAAACTACTCTTTGTTTTAATAGAATATGAGGATAATAGGGGGCACTTTTGTTCTGCACCATATTTTAAGCTTGTCAAGTAACATATGAATAATATATGGACCTTTGGGTGGATATAATTGAGATTAATGCATATATATCAATCAATACATGACACTGTAATATAATACTTTAAAATAATATATTACATTGATTTATATTCATGGCTTTCTGCACAAAATCTATTGCAGGTCTGTGCAACACCTTTTTTTTTTTCTAATAAGCACTAAAATATTTTGTCTTACAGTAATGAATTGCTCTACAATGTTCTTTCAAGAATTATACACACAGATTATCAAACCCACTTTTCTTTTCTCCTTGTTAGAAGAGCTCCAGAAGGTTTTGTTTGAGCAGATTGACTTACGAAGGAGACTGGAACAGGAATTCCAGGTGTTGAAAGGAAATGCGTCTTTCCCTGTCTTCAGTAAGACACATATCTGTGGTTTTGGTGTTCTGTGTGCGTGGTTGGTTGCTGTCAGGTTGATAAAATGGGAGAGGCATGTTCTCAGTTGTGTTGCCCAAATCTGTGGCTTAGTTCTGCTGAGGCAGGTTGGACGGGGCTTGGAGCAACCTGGGACAGTGGAAGGTGTCGCTGCCCATGGCCAGGGGGTGGAATTAGATGTTCTTTAAGGTCCCTTCTAACCCAAACCATCCTGGGTTTCTGTGATGGCACTTCTGCTGTGGCTTTACAGGCTGCTCAAGGCGGTCTTTTGTAGGGAAAATATAAAGCTGGATGTTTGTTTTGGTGTATATTTTATTGGTTTTTGTAATGCTGGATACTGGGAGTGGACAGAAACACGTCTGGGACCTCTTGGGGTAGGGTGATGTTGGTCTTAACCACCTTCTTAGGGGCTTCTGACAATAAGGCACTTAATATTATTTTTCAGGTGGTTCTAGCTGGTGTGGGGAATTCATCTGTCCTGTGTTTAAGAAATAGAAATATCTATTTGGTTTCTTTCCTCATGGGATGGGCTATTTGAGATGGTGCTTTCAGCACAGCTGATGATCAGGGTGCTGATCTCCAGGGTTGATGAAACATGGTGGGCATATGTTAAGTAAAATGAAATGGACACTGAGCAGGGTTTTTTGTGGAGCTGCATGCACAAGGATGTAGGAAAAGACCCACTGACTAGGATCTTTTCAGTGATGCTGGCAGCAGTGGTGGAGAGCATGCTTCCAGGAGAAGTCCCTTTTAGATCCCTTATACAAATCAACATGATCTGTTTTAGATCAGCATGATCCCATGGGAACAGATGGGATCACAGACAGCATTTTCCTATTAGTTGAAGAAACTGTGTTTGTCCTCTTTCTGCAGCATCAGATGGGTAAGTTCAGTGAAGCAAGGGAGTGCAAGGATTCTGGAAATGACTCTGTCTTCAGACCAAATATTGAAATATATAGACAGCTCCATAATATTGATATACACGTATATAGATAGCTCCATAAATAAAGAAGAGTTGCTTGACATGAGACAGATATTAATGAAAGGAGGATAACCTCATCCTTCAGTATAAATTCAATCATTACTGGGGTTTGGGAGTGAGGTAATTTTCAAATAATTTGTGTAGATCAAAACACTGATGTGTGGTATTGGCAAAATGGCATCCTGGAGTTTTTCCATTCAGGTCCCTTATTTATCCTTTTGTTCTTCTGCAGTAAAATTAATGCTCTGTCATTGCCATGTAAATAAACAGTGGAATTAAACCACAAGAAATACAATTCAAATAAAAGAAAAGAACACGTACGGCCAACCAAGGAAGTGGTGACTGCTGTATGCTGGCTTGAAAAATATGTGGTTTCAGTGTACCACAAAGTAGTGGTCAATTTTCAGGATTAAAATAGAAAACAGATAATGTGCTATAAACAATATCTACAAGTGACCGTAAAACCTGTTTACAGATTTAGATTTACCAAAAAAACCCACCCCTCCTCCACGTATAATAAAACAAGAAAAAGTGTCTTTGTAGAGCAAATTAGCATAAATCCATGATAAGGGTGGTTTGTCCTCTAAAGCAGTACATATTCTAGCAAAAGAGAAGAGGTCTGTTCCAGGCTCTTGCTGCTGAACAGGGCTGTTGCTTTAGGTCAAATATTAGAAACTCTTTTGCCAGGTTTCCCAAGTTAGAAGCTGCCTCTGGTGGTCTTGGGTAGGGAGGAGCTAAGGAGAGAACTCCTTGGAGATCCAACCAAAGGAAAGTCGAGGTAAAAATTAAAATTGTATTGATGAATTTATGTTGGCTTGGAAATACCTGAGGCTGTAGGAGAATGGAACTCTGTCCCAGCCTTAAAGCTGCCATACACTGCCAGGGTAATTCTCACTCCAGCGAGTAGTGGTGGTTCTCCCTGTGCCTTGCACTGTTCCTAGTGGTTTTTTAAATAGGGGAAAACTCATCCCTGCTTCAGCAGAGAGGCAACACATGGGATGTGGAATATAATACTATGCCTCTTCAGAAAATGGCTCTGTAAGGTCTCCTGGAGTTAACTCCAAAGACACCTTTTTTTGGATCTTGCACTTTGAACCAAACACATCTGCCGTGTTACATGTTCATAAGCATCAAACCTATGCATAGCAGAGCTGTACTTTCCTGTGTGTAAATTGTGTTTGGTTTCAGAGTTGCCCTCGTGGAAGTCACTGTTAAATGAGGACTGACCTTATTTGCAAGGTCTTTTAGCAGTGAGATGCTTGGAGCTTCTCTGTGGCTTCTTGTACCTGCTTGGTGATAATTTCTAAAACAGCAGACCCTGGATTCTGCTGCTGTACTTGAAACCTGAAGATAAGGAAGTTTTACCTTTGCCTATAAGATCTCTCAATGAAGAGATTAATTGAGAAAAAGGAAAAAAAAAAACCCAACAAAAACCCCAAACAAAAACACTTTAAGAAAACTTAAATATTTGCTGTCCTGATAGGAATACAGGCACCTGTGCCCGGTGACAGCATGTTCTCCTGGAACCCTCTGCTGGTTTGGTGTTGGCTGCTCCACATTTCGTCTGCCTGCATTTAACAGTGTGGCAATAAAATGGCGGGGATGTAGTCTGGCACTTAAAGTATTTAATTTTGTGTTAAGAAAGCTATTTAAATATTCATATCTTTTCTCTTGGGTATTGCTTATGGCTTTGTCTGTAAGCATTCAGACTGGGATTAATGTTGCTGGAAGAAAAAAGCCCAAGACACTATCTCTTCCATTAACACACCATTTCCACTGTGAGCTTGGACATCTGCTGTGCAGGACTGAGAAAGATTTCCGAGCTGTTTATTCTGAGAGGTGATGAGCCCATGAGGAGGCAGTTGGGAGGAAAATGTTGGGAATAAAAGGAAAATTTCCCCTTAAAGCCTTCTTAGAGTGAAGCTGGAGCTACCAGGACAGGAGGCACTTTTTCCTACTGCATGTCTTTTTTCGTGGTAGGAAAAGATGAACATTACACCTGCTTTATTTTTGTTGACCTGTTTTTCTGATCAAGTTGAAGTAGAGGGAATAGGCTGAAAAGTTCTGTGTTAATTTACTTGAAATTTGAAGAACTTTATTGAGAAAATGTCATCATGTCCTTTTCTATGTGGCACTGCTGAACTCACGATGATTTCGGCCTGCCAAAATGTCTCACTCTTTCTTTGTTTCACTGCTCTTTTCCTGCTTCCTTGCCTTTTAAACAGCCACTTAGCTCATCATTCAGGTAGGGCAAAATTCTTGTGTGAAAGAGGAGAACAGAGCTCTGCCCCCCTTGTATTTCCTTCCAGCCTAACTGTGCCCACACTCGATGGGGACACATCCCCTTTCCCCACAGGGGAGATATATCCTTCCCTTTCATTGCCCTGCCATGGCTACTCTGCTTTCCTACTCCCATTTTTGGGGGCTGAGGAGTTATGCCAAGGCTTCCTGGCTGGTTTAGGAGCAGCTGGTTTGAGTTCCCAGCACTGCGGCAGCCCAGGTTATTTTTAGAGGCCGCATCGTCTCACCTGGGCTCAAACCTTTCCACTGCAAATCAGGTAGTTCTGCAGCTCCCATTGGTTTGCTGCGGAAGCATCCCAGTCATTTAATCCATTAATCCTCCCAAGGCACTTGGCAGATGAAGCAGTGCTGTTATTCCTGCTTTACTGGTAGTGAAAGGACGCATGGAGAGACACACGGAGTCCAGCAGAGCAGGTATTGAGCCAAGGCTTCCTGACTCCTGGGCCGGTGTCTCAGCAACCAGCATGACTGTTTAACCCTTTTAATTGGTTACTTGTAAATACATAAACCATTTTAGCTGCCTTGGCCTCGTAGTGCCCTTCTCCAGGCTTTCCATGATGTTTTCCATTGGCATTCACTTTGCTCGTTCCATGCTCTAGGACAGGCTTTTTTCCCAAATCTAAATGATACTGGTTGGAATGGGTGTTCTTTCCCCTTCCAATTAACAGTCCATCACTGCACCCACATCTCCACCAGGCAGCTCTTGATGTTACTTGTTTCTTGTCAATAATTTTGTTTGAATTTTTCTTTTTCCTGCCATCCAACAGGAATGTTATGGATCAGAGACCCAGAAGTTAATCATTTCTACTGAATGAAGTTATATCTGAAATGGTTACTTAGGAGGAAAATAGGGGAAGGAGGATCTACTGGAGAAAGAAGGCTTGGCTGTAACTCAGCTCTCCAGGATCCCTTTCTCTTTTCCTTTCTGAGTTTCACGTTACTGTTTATGGAGCTTTAGTCTGAGTTTTGTTCAAAGCCGTCAGCACTATGTTACAAACTACAAATCAACCCCTGCATCCTTGAATGCGTTTTCCTCTCACATGTTGGACATCACTGTTGATGTCAACAGATTTATGCCCAAGCAAAGAAAAGCAGTTTTTGCTCCTCTCTTCAGTGTTGGTGGAAGTTTGAGTAATGACTGCAGAGTCTTGTCCATCGGGAAAAATAAATGGAAGTAAATGCTAGCAACAAAAACTTAGCAGCCTGCATTTGCTGCTTGGGGAAGTAGCCAAATCTAATTTTTGCAGAGTTTTTCTGTTGTCTGCAGTGTCTCCTAATAGGTTAGTTTCTGTTAGGCATGTGTTGGGTGAACGGCTTTGTAGTGTTTCATGGTTCCTCAGTAGTGATTTGGTTTGATGTAATTTAATTTATATGTATTCTGCTGTGTGGTCTCTGTTTTAATTACTACATCTACATTTTTTCCCTCCTCACACAGATAATTTTCAAGATCAGATGAAGCGGGAACTGGCATACAGAGAAGAAATGGTACAGCAGCTACAAATTGTAAGTTTGCCTTCTCTGCCAAAAATGTTATGAGCTGTTGCTTTGTGTTTTTTGAAGGCACACCTCAGACTTTTCCTTTGTGAGCCATGAAGATGTACTATTATAGAGCTCCTATTACCTTAAACTTAGCCAGATCTAAGTGTGCAGTTCTCAGCTGGTTTAGAGTCTAATTACCTGGAGATTTACTTTCATACAGTAACCAGATGGGTCTTCATGTTTCAACTAAATGAAATGTGTTGACTCAACACCGAGAGGTGCTTCTGCAGAGAGGAACAGGAGGACTGAGTCAGTAAACCTTAAGCAGTTAAATGTCTCTACCTCGTGTGAGTTGCCAAGGGGTTTATTTCAGGCCTCGGTGGGGAATCTGCATGATCGCAGCTTCTCACCAGCAAATAAACCTTAGGATGTGTCTTTTTCACATTTCAGACACTAGAAGAAGTGCTTAACTCAGCAGTAAAGGATCGAGTTGCCAAAACACAGTTCAGTGCAGGCACACGTTGCTGTTGAGTCTCTTGCTTGTTATTTTAAAATCAGGAGAGATTTTGCCTGAGTGTTAGTGCAACTCTAGATAACTACATACAACTGTGCTGTTTTGAAGACTTGACATACTTGATCCAGTTCAAGCAAAGGGGCTGGAGTATTAGAAGCTGTTTCATACTTAAGTACTGATTAGTTGCTTTAAGAGCAGGGGATGGTAACAACAGGGAGCTGTCAGAAATTGCTTGCTTTACTAGTGCCTCCACAGTCAGCCTGACATTATTCAACAGGGCTTATTTTGATGCAGGCTTGCAAATATCCCCATTTCTCTCAATCAGCCCTGTGCTCGAGTATCTAAATTTTCCTTCTGCTTGTCACAAGCCCTGTTGTAGAGAAGGCACTGTCCATCCTCCCAGTACTGTCATTTTCTAATTGATGGGTTAGGATATAAATAAAGCTGAAGGCCAGGATTGTCAGAATTGTGCACCGATGTTTAGAGGCATTTAGGACTGGCCTTATTTTTAGAGCTGCCGGACATTCACGTGCCCTGTTCCTGCTGACTTCAGAGATTTCAATGAGAGATGGAGGGTGTTTGAAAGAGGTCGTTTACAGAGGAAACTCAAGTTCAGAACATCTCTGGATATTCTTTTGCTGCTGGTCTCCGCTCTTTTGCATTAATGTGCCAAGTTGTTACTGTGTCCCACTTTGTGTCTCGATGCCAGGTAGGGAATTTGGCTTGATCTGTGAATTTTGTTGTCACAGAAGATGGTAATTAGGATGCCATCCTAAAAAACACTTCCCTTGCAGCTTTGGACTTGAGGCAGGTAACCTGTCCCATTGCGGATGTGAAGCACAAACACGAAGTTCAAGCCTTTGTTGGAGGTGACTAACTTCCGTCTCCCAGAGAGAGAATGGATCACCTCTGCCATTCACTTTGCGGTACAGTTGTGAAGTTGTTTCTGAAATTGCATATCCCAGACCTCCAGCGAGCCAGCTGTGGCGGTTATTTTCTTATTTTCTTGGGCAGGATTAGAAATATGATCATGTAATTCACACTCTTTTCACTTACTGATGCACACCATGGAAAGACTAATAGTCATTTAATCATTAAACAGTGCTGTTTGAAGGTACTTACTGAGAATAGTTGCAACATTTAATGTACTGCACCAGCAATTCAGGACCTCTTCCCTCAATGCAGCTGCCTGGGTTTAATTATTACTAATAGAAATGTTGTCATATCCTCAGTAAGTCTTTATGCTGGCATTTGTGAGGCAGGGTGTGAAAAGTGAGACAGTTAAAAAGATATTTGAACATGAAGGATGGAGAGACTGCTGCAAATAATGGGTGTGTTTGTTTAAGGTCGGTGCAGAAGTCTTCACTGATGGCTTGGCTTGGTTGATAACTGAAATGGAGTCAGCAGTTTTGGGGTGATAAACCCTGTAATTACTTTAATTCATTCATGTGAATCTGTGAATCTGTTTATATCTAGAATTAAGATTAGTGAACTGAATGTGGTCACGATAGAACTACTTCGGCCTTCTTGGGTTATGGCATGAGTGAATTAAAGCTTTTGGTGCAAAAAACACACAATGGAACTGTGTGGAATACACAAAAAGCATGGTTTTTTTAGTTTTTGTTTGTTGTCATTGGTTTGTTTTTTAACAGGGACAGGTTTGTTTTTTCATACCTGAGATGCAGTGCTATTGTTTTGACAGAGCTCCAGCCTAATTTTCTTGTTAACATAGAAGTGCAAAGTGAAAAGCAGAAGTGTTTAATTGGTACTTAAATCTTAATTTTATTTAGACCTTTTTAGGTGTATGCCTTTGCAGTATTAGACTCAAAATTTACTGGTATAATTAGCCATGGAACTTGGCTGAATTGTTTTTAAAATTTATTTTACAAACAATGTAAACGCCCAGAGTCAGGTTTTTTTTTTTTTACTCTTCTCACTGCTGGAGGATTATACAACTTAAATTACTCTTTCCTGAATATCCCGGGGGGGTTTTAACAGCCATGTGGATGTGGCACTTGAGGACCTGGGTTCGTGATGGCCTTGGCAGTGCTGGGGGAATGGTTGGACTCGATGCCCTTTTCCAGCCTAAACATTTCTGTGGTTCCCTAAACTCTTGTAGCAGAGGCAGGTTTTGCCAGAACCATGGTTTCTCTCACACTGAGCTGAAATCCTTCAAAGCTGCCTAACCGAGTAATTGGACCTCAAAACAAACTGCTTTGGCGCGTTTGCTGCCTCAGAAATGCGCGGAATAAAATTTTTGTAAAAAAAAGTTTATATACAATCACATTTGAAAACTTTCTAGCGCCAACAACTCGCTGCACGGAAAGGAGTGGGTGAAGGCAGTGTTCCCTGTGCCCGGACGGCGCTGAACATTGGCCATGGCGCTTTTGGGTCCCGGTTTTGGGGAGGTTTTTTGGGAAACCCATCCCCGGCTGCGGGAGCGGGGCTGGCCTGGCCCGCGGGTGCCCTCTGCCGGCCCCCGGCCGCCACTGCACGGCGAGCGGAGCAGCCCTGGTTCGAGGCTCAAAGCTCGGCTTTAATCGATGCCGGGTTATCTTAACGCTCTGCCCTCTCCGGAAATAAAAAAAACATAGTAATAGTAATGTTTTGTGGCTTCCTGGAAGTCAGAAGTAAGGCTCACTGGGAAAACGAGGTGGGTCCTGTTCTGTTTTCGGTGATGGGTGTTGGGTCCTTTGGGCACAGCCTGGCTTGGTAAATTGGAGCTTGGTAAATTGGAGCAGCAGGACTGTGCGGCCAGAAGTTTTGCTGAGGACCACGGAATGGTTCAGGTTGGAAGGGACCACTGGAGGTCATCTAGTCCAACCTCCCTGCTCGAGCAGTGTCCCCTGGAGCACCTACTCAGAGTTGGTTTTGTTCATAGGAACATGCACGTAATAACAGGTAAAAGAGCATTTCCAGGCAGCTCTTGAGTATCTCCAGTAGGGAGGACTCCACAACCTCTCTGGGCAGATTGCTCTAGTGCTCAGTCCCCTTCACAGTGAAGAATTTCTTCCTGATGTTCAGCTGTTTCAGTTTTAGAGAAAGGAGCTGGTCTGAGGGAGCAGCTACCAGGATGTTTTACGTACAACTTGTTGGTGCCAGGCTCTCGGTGAACTGCCAGGGAACAATCTATTGGCATATTTAACTAGATAATGGGTCTTGGATCATTGAATTAATTTTTCTCTTCCTCCTCGTTCGAAGTTCTGTTTCCCAAATTGTCTGAATACAGTGCAGGTACTTGGAGGTCATATGTATATAAAATATGGATTTTGCTTATGGATCCAGTTGTTTCAGGAGAGGTTTAAATTGGATATTAGGAAAAAATTCTTCACAGAAAGGGCTCTCCAACCCTGTCACAGGCTGCCCAGGGCAGTGGTGGAGTCCCCATCCCTGGAGGGATTTAAAAGCTGTGTGGATGTGGCACTTGGGGACGTGGGTCAGTAGTGGCCTTGGCAGTGCTAGGGAATGGTTGGACTCAGTAGTCTTAGAGGGCTTGTACTACCTTCATGGTTCTGTGATTCAGGGGATCATTGTTACTTAGCTGTACAGAACGGGCCAGGGAGAAGAAATTGCTGCCCAGCAGGCAGGTAAATTCTGAAATTCTGAATTCTTACATGACACATGTGGTACAGCCTTAGAAGGGCTTCACCTGCCTTTAGAGTTGTTGGTTTCTGTCCAGTGTGACCAGAATTCATCTGCAGGACAGCCCAGCACCTTAAGAAAGTATTTACTCAGCTCCTACTTCACACTCTGCATCTCTCTGATACTGTTTTCTAAGCAACTGTGTTAGTGGAGACGATTTTAAAAGCATGAACTTTCTCCCAAGCTGCCTGGTGAGCGAAAAAGATCGGAGGCAGCAGTCCCAGCATGATGATTTTTATCCTTTAATGTTTTCCCGAGCCCCTCTCAAACATTGTCACAGAGAAGTAGAACACCAAACAGCAAATTTAAGCCTCCTGCAAACACAGTAGCTTTTCCTAATTTCCATTCAGAGGTCCCTTACAAGTAGTTTGTAGGTCTCCAGGAAGCACTGTCCTACCCATCAGGGAAAGCTCAGATCGAGCTCATCACTCACTGTGGTTTAGATCATCAGGTAGTGATCAATCCCACTAATTCTACACAGGGGTAAAAGGTGGCAGGTTTTTGAGAACTGACAGCAATGTGAAATACTCAAGCAGTCTTTTGTCTTTCCAGATCAAGTGGGAAGTGTTGGTTTGGGGTATTTTAATTTCTTTACCGACTTCCTCCTCACTAGCCTAACTCTGGGCTGATAAAAACGTTCAGAGTTCAGAACTGGATCCCTGTATGTAGTACGGTCCTCTGCTATCAGTGCTGCTTTGAATCAACTCTGTTCTTCAGAGTCAAGCAGTAAATTAAATCAGGAACCATCTATCAGCAAAACTGATTTCTATCTCTGCATCATCTTTCACCCTGGTCTTTAGAGATTCGCAAGGAATGTTTAAAAAAGAAAAAAATCTACCATGCGGTAATATTGGTAAACTTTCAGAGGTATGAGATCATGATCCTCTGGGTGCCACTGTAATTAAAAAAAGCACCAGTAGGTTTGGTTCCTATTTTAGGTTGTATATGGAAAGTTGGTCCTTTGTACAACTGATGCATTCATTATACAAACAAGGAGTATGCATGTTTTTGTGTGTGGAGACCTCGACCACTGCATGCTTGTCACTCCAATTTCAAAAAAGAGGAAATATCCAATAGCAGTGCTTTACTGGCATTTCTGATTTTTGTCCTCTGCCTGAAGTGGTCCAGCTAGAATGTTTGACCTTGACAAGAATGTCAGAGTTGTTCAGCACAATAGCTCTTGGGATTTCTTGTGCTCAAGTGCTTGTTCTCAGGCACACACATAACAACAAGTAAAAGATCATTTCTGGAGCCGTGTGTCCTGTGTCCTGCAGACTCTGAGGCAGATTTCATCAGCTTGCCACCCCAAACCAGGGAAATGCTTTCTTTTTTTTTTTTCTTTTCTTGATTAATTTGTTCTTCTGTGCTTTAGCAGTTGGGGTGATACTTTAGGTCAATTTCTGTATGTTCTCTTTTTTTTTTTTTTATTTTTGGTGGAGTTCCCTCCAGGTTTAGTGGTACAAATTGGGAATATGTCTTCTTTTGATGCTGAAGATAGAATATGCATCCCTGAGTGTGCACAGGAAAGTGAGCTGACAAGTGCTATTTTCACCAGAATTTTATTTGCTACTGTCTGCGGTTTTTTATTTGTTTGTTTTTTTAAGACAGGTGAACGAAATTTGTATCTTGACAATACCTCTGTGTACGCCTTGAGTTGGTAGGACGGGGCTGTGCCTCTTTCTCCAGTAAACTCAATTCCTAAGGGTAAGAAGCACCTTGCAGAAGGAGTACTAAAAGCAGAAGCAAAAGCTTCCTTTCCTTGGGAATCTGCATCAATTCTGGTTAAAAGCAGATGTGGATGTCCAGAGAGCCACAACCACATCCTCTGCTATTGCCTGTGTGCAAAATCATTTTTCCAAGCAGTGGAAGCCAGGGTGGTGTATCACTGTGTACCCCACTAGAGATGGGATGCGAAGGTGAAGTCTCTGAAAGAGGATAGTGTGCCAAAGCTCCTTTGGTATCCAAGTGTGTGTAGCAGGGATCAGATATACATTTTAGAAATGAACCCCCAATTCTACCCACTTACCTGCACTTCGGTTTGTGTTCTGGAGCAGACCCAGAGCCCAAGTCCAGGTTCCTTCCAGGTGAAACAAACAAGGATGTGCTCCAGGAATGCACATAGGAGTGTTCTTTGGCTCCTAATGGGTGATCAGCACCCAGGACTAGATGAGCCAGAATGAAAAAAGACGCCGTGTCCATATCGCATTACTCCTGGGGTTTCTCTTCAGATCTGCTCTCACTGTGTTGTATTTCCCATTAATGTGGGCTTAGTCATAAGAAACTGATTTCTTGCTGCTTAAACCCAAACTGCCTGCAATTTGTTATTGCTCTACACCCTTTATTAAGGGCCACCCACTGGATCTCTGTCCCCTTTAAGTGCTGGTCCTGTCTTCATCACAACACCTTCTGTGGATGCACTAAAGGTGATTGTTTTGTCATGGAAAGCCCTAAAGATTATCCCACCACCAAACACATTTACAATGACAAAAAAACCCAGAAGATGACATTGTAGGTGACTTAACCCATGAAGAAAGTGGTCATTTCCCTGTTGAACACACACCTCTCCCAGTGTCATCTGCCAGGAGAGCGGATAAACCAACATGCATCAAAAAAAGACACTGTCTGTGCCAAATATAGTGGAGAAGTGGATTAAGAACAGTTAATTTCTGGTGGAGTGTACCCCGTTGTGCTATCTAGGTCACTACAGCTTGGGAGATGTCCTATATAACTGGCGGCCATGCCGACGCACGTTGCCTGTTGGCCGTCGTGAGTGGGAGAGAGGCAGAAAGCAGCTGCTGAGGCATCACAGCTCCCAGTGCTGATTTTTTGGTGCAGTTTGTTTGTGGCTCCCTTTTGAGTCTAAACTGTGTCTGTGGGTGATCATGGAAGCATCTTCTTTGCACACTCCTTTCTGTGGCAGTTTGGAGGGGAGTTTTCAGGTCTTTGCAGGCGACGTGCCCTGAAAGGCGGCTCTGTTTGAGGACAGGGTGGAGAGAGGATCACCTCCTGTTTTTAGGGGGGGTCTGGCTGCAAGCTTCCTGATAGCTTTTAGTTTCTGTCAAGGATAGTGGTTGTAAGAGTAGTCAGACAAATCACCCGAATCCTTGGTCTTTTCCAGTCATCGGTGGTTTGAACACACACATTTCCCTTTTACCAGGGCTGTGTGATGGGGTAAACAGTGTGTCCTCCTTGAAAGGCTTCTGCTTTCATTCAGCTGCGGGCACTGCTGCTTCCTGGTGCTGCTGCTTTCAGTCAGGCTGACCTCTTTCCCTGGGAAATGAGAGGGTTAGTTCTTGAGCTGCAGAAGCCCCTTTCTTTCCCCTCCTACTGATCATTTCCTGGTCTTTTCCTCATTGAGGTAGGCAGGTATAGATATGTCTCTGAATGCCATTGCAGACACGACGTACACCAGCCCAGACACATTCGCACAGTTCGCACAAACATCCTCACACACTGTGGGCAAAACGTATTTAAAATCAGAACAGGGATGTAGAAGAATGTGCAGAGCCAGGGGGTATGGATGGAAATTCACATGCTTCTGATATGCCATTAGGTGTTTGGGGCAGGTTGCTTGAACTCTTTGCATTTGCCTGTCTGTTCCTTCTGTTTGTGCAGCTTAAGGCCTCACTCCTGGCTTCAGCTGACATATTTGTCAGCTTGCAGTGACATGTTTGACACTATTTATAAGTACATCCTGGAGTTCCTGACAGCAGAAGCAGGTCACCCCATTGTGCAGCAGCACCTAGGAACCTAGGGACATAGATTTTTTTTTTAATTTTTGTTTGTTTGGCCCCTACCTGAATTCCTCCAACAGTCCCTTCAAAAGGCATCATCAAAAGAATTTGTAGTCGCTTGGATTCCCAGCTATGGAGAAATCTCAGAGCAATTTAGTTTTGTTGCATTCAAAAGGCCCAGCCTTGAAGAAGAGCAGCTGTACTGTATTCCCAGTGGCCACTGAGCACATCATCCCAATTTGTTTCTAAATATAACTATGTTCCCTAATATGCCTATGTTCTCTGTTTTTCTTTAATTATTTGTTCCACTTCAGTGGCTTCACCTCAGATTGGTGCAAGTCAGAAATAACTATTATGAACTTACTAATTATGGTGATATAAATACATGAAGTCTCACACTCCCAACTTGCTGTATTTCGGCTGTGCAGGGATCAGTGTGCATTGCCTGCTCGGTTGCAGACAGCTGATTATTTTGTGATTTCACAGGTGGCTTCTTTCTTTGTTGGCAACTGATACAAACGAAGCATGATAAGACATCTTATACATTGAATTTTAACATCTAGCCATTGTTTTAACTCATGCCCATTTTTATTTTATTTCTCCTTAAACATCCTTAGAGTTTCATAAAGAGTTCAACCCTTTATTTTAAGGCATTGTTTCCTAAAATTCCTCCCTGTTTCCAGGGAGGCATACAAAACCTTTCATTTGCAGGGGTTTCCAGCCTGGATGTTTTGTTAGCCAGGCGTTGGCTTACAGCAGTGTCTTTGTTTCTGTGTCATTCCAGATTCCCTATGCAGCAAGCTTGATCAGGAAAGAAAAGCTCGGTGCACACCTCAGCAAAAGCTAAAGGTGAGCTTGTGAAAGAAGAAACTTTATTCCAGCTGACCCCGTGTTTCTCTTTGGAGCCATTGTAAGAATTAATGGGATCATTCTGTTGTTTGATGATACTGATCCTGGTCTCAAAGCCTTGTCTGTGGAGGTGTTTTGCTGCAATCTGAAGCTTGTAGCTGACATGTGGCACAAGTTACGAGGCTTCAGGGGGGTGGGGGACAGTGCTGAGAGTTGGTCAGTGGGACCTGGAGTGACAGGACAAGGGGGAATAGCTTCACACTGCACGGAGTCGGGTTAGATGGGATATTGGGAAGGAATTCCTGGCTGTGAGGGTGGGGAGGCCCTGGCACAGGTTTCCCAGAGAAGCTGTGGCTGAACCATCCCTGGAAGTGTCCAAGGCCAGGTTGGAGCAGCCTGGGATAGTGGAAGGTGTTGCTGCCCATGGCAGGGGGTGGAACTGGACGGGCTTTAAGGTCTCTTCCAGTCCAAACCACTCCATGATTCTATGATTCTAATCACCTGAGTATGTGCTTTTCCTGACACTGGAAAGTGTCATCAAAGTCATGTGCCTTCAGGAGGTGTATAAAAGGAGGTGTATAAAAATGTTCACACATGTGTACGTAAGGGTGGGGTTTTCTGCCCTCAGTGTTGCTCCTTTAGCTCCAGGAAAGAGCAGCACATGAGGATATTTTGAGAGTTTTACAGGACCCTGCTGACCGTGGTTTTATAGTTCAGTGTCCTGCAGAAGGCCGTTACACTGCTGCTCATGTTCAGGGTCTTCCTAAACCAAATACTGCATTTTTCAGAACTGTTTTTAGTAGCATTCATTTAGTAGAAACACCATTTCTATCATCAGTGGTCTGGGACATTCCAGTTTTGGGTGCCAAAGTCTTAACATTTAACTGGCATTATCTCTCCTTTTTTTTTTTTTTCCCCGCTGGTAAAACAAGATAATTAGGGATTGGAGAAGCAAAAAGCTGGTAGCCCTGTAACTGTGTTATGCCTCAAAATCTGACTTGTGAATTCACTGAAAAAATCCCTGAAGTGGAGTAGGGGGGCGTTAGTAAAGAAAAAAAGAGGTATTCAGACATAGAGATCTCAGTAATGCACAAAGCAGAGGTATTCAAGTGAAAGTCTGGGCATATGAGAAGGGTTTGATAGTATAGATGATAAAAGTTTGCCTGAGCCATGGAAGAAGCAGATAACTAAAAATAAAAACATTAGCAGTAAATACAGAGTAACCAGATAACCAGTATCTGTAGCCTGCTGAGATAAGGAGATTAATCTAAGCATCAAGTTGTTTTGCCCTGCTATGCAGACTTTCTTACTGGCTGTCAGCACTTTCTGGTTGAGTCTACATTAATCTGAGCACGGATTCAAAACAAATTCAGTGACATTAAAACACTGAATAAAACAGCACGCCTCCCCAGACGAGAAGCAGCAGGTCCTGCCCTGAGCTCCTTGTCCACAGCGCTTATGTACAATAAAAATCTGCCTGAGGATGGCAGCACCAGAGGAAAGGCACCATTTGTCCCCCCAGCATCAGATTTTTCGTCAACTCTCAGTCCCTGCAAGGAAGGTGCTGGCATCACAGCAATGAGCTTTTCCTGCCTCTTTGCAGAGAGTGGGAAGGATGGACGCACTCCTCACGCTGGGTTTGTTTCCAGTGGCACACCATCCCTGCAGACAACAGGGATTTCTCCAAGCAGGCCCTAGTGCTCCAGAAAGATTAGCTGTTACTTAGCTGCTAAGCTAAATCAGTCAAGCAGAGAATCGCAACTATATTGTTCAGAAGCAATTTCAGGCCCTCAAATGTGCCAAGCAGAAAGACAGAATCTCCTCGAGGAGAAATGTGTGAGCACATCCACACCGTACAACCAGGGGGTGATGACACTCTCCCTTGCACAGCAGTCACCCAGTTCATGCTCTCTGTTCCCCAGCCACCCTTGCTGGGCCTTGCGAACCTTTCTACAGCAGGTTTTGTTGTGTTTAACCACGCTGCAGTCGGCTAAAACTTGCACTTCCTCTTTATTGTGTGTATTTCTATATGACCCTACAGATCTCACTACCCAAGGCTCAGAGGATGCTCCTAGAGCAGGTGACCTATGTACGTCCCTTTTTCCAGGGCTGCAAATAAATGTCATAATTCTGTGAGTATCTCAAACTTGGACTTAATGTTGGTAACACTTTTTTTCTTTCTCTCTCTCTCTCCTTTTTTTATTTTTTGAATTCCCAGAGGCACAAGAGCTTTTGCAGCTGTTACCTTATAAGTTATAACCCAGTCAGAAACCTGACTTGTATATAGACTGTGAAATGGAAGTGTTTGGGGATCTAAATAACAAAAAAAAAAAAAAATCAGGTTCCTCTGAACCTAAGGACAAGTGACCTCATAGTATCATGGACAACCATGTCAAATAGAATGTAGCAGCCATTTATTAGTAAACACAAAACAACAAAAAAAAATGCCTGTCCTTGATCTTTCTTTTTTTTTTTTTTTTGGGGGTACCAAAGTTTAAGTCTTTGTGTTTTTAGAAGGACTGTTGAAATTGGTAGAGAAAATGCTTTTGGCAAATTGTGCAGATAAGCTGTGAAACGACTGCTGATCCTTTCAGCACCACAGACACTGACAACATCTGCCAGTTCATCTTTTGCTTTGGGAAAGTGGTTGTTTTATGGAAAGAAATTAACGTCTCACCAGATGGGCCAGAACCACATTTGGATGGACAGATGGATGAATGGATGGATGGATAGAGCAGCGTTAGCCATACACAGTGCTTTTTAAAAGCAGACTGGAGATTCTCCCTCCCCTCTCCCTCATCCCCTTCCTCTCCTGGTATTTTGCCTGCTGTATGAATTACGATTGTACTCCTCTGGAAATATTTTACAATTTAATATTGAGTGTAATTAAGAATATAATCACTGTTATCAAAAAAGGTATTTAACTCTGTTGTAGTTTCTTTATCATTCATGTGGATAAAAAGTCTATAATAAAAAAAAGAAAACTATGAGATAATAGTTGCGCTTCCCTGTAATTTAATGCTATGCTTACTCCACTAAAGGAAACAACTGGGAAACTTGTCCCCCAGAATATCCTTTCAGAAGCATGTGTTTTAATTCCCAAATAATATATTGAAGGGTTTCATGGCAGAAATTCTCTGACTATTTTGAAAATATTAGGAAGTCGATTGAGTAGAATTTCAGGCAGTGCCTTTTGAATCCATAGAAATAAAGGGAGACATGCCAAAGTCAGTTGACTTTTGAAGACTGCAGTTCTCAGTCCTCCAGGTCTTTTTCCTGGTGATGTGCAACACTCTGACTGTCAGGGGTTTCATGAGTGCATTCATTTCTATGTTAAAGGTCTCAGTCCCAAAAACTGTCATCCCTGATCTAGAAGATCTCACACCAGTGCAGCACCACCAGCATCCAAAAGTGTGTTTGGCCATCCCCAGCTTGGGTGTGTTGCTCTCTCAGTACTCCCCTCATTCCCAGCAAATCCCCAGAAGGTTAAACCATCTGGCTTCACAGTTCCTTGGTGCATAGAGCCTATGTGGAAGGCAGGGGAGGAAGGGCACAGCTCTGGCAGCAGGTGAGCTGACAAGACTCACTGAACTTGGAGCATCAAGTCTTTCGTAGCGTGGGGGAGGAAAGCAAGAAAAGCACCAGAAAATCTGGACCAGGTCAGACCAAAAGTTCATCTGTGCCAGTATCCTGTTCCCAGTAACAGATGAAATCAGATACTTTGTGAAATCACATGAGCAGTGAGAGATAAGTTCCCAGAATATTGGTCTTGCTCCTAACGATTTACTGCTCATGGGTGTTCTGACCTAGACATCATGTCTTGTTTTTAATAACCCTCAACAGATTTTTTCTTCTATGAATGCAACCGGTGACTTTTTAAAACCTAGGCAAGCTTTAGCAGCTTACAGCATCCTGTGGCAATAAACTCCACAGCTTAAGTACAAGTTGTGGGGGAAAAAAACCCCAAACAAACCAGCTTCTGATGTTCAGATCTATCAGATTTAGCCTTATTTTATGCCCTGGGCTCCTTGTACTGGATGAGACCAGTTGCCTGTTGACTAGTCATGATTTCATAGGCATCTATCAAGCCTTTTTTGTTGTCTTTTTCCAGATTGAGTTGTAGTCATTCCTCCAACACAAACGGCCCCACAGCTTTGTAACCTTCATGCACCTTTTCCCAGCCACCTGTATCATTCATGAGATGGACAGCTAGCTGCACAGAGTGTTCAGGATACAGGAGACCGCACAGATGGTTGCACAGAGTGACACAGTGCTGTTTTCTGTCATGAATGGGCCTGACTGCAGCATGGTGGTAAAATCTCTTACCACTATAGATCAAAAGTTTTGCCCGGACATAAAGTAATCCTGTTGCTCAATAAGAAATTACCACCCTAATGGCTTCTGAGTGCCAGGCCTCCTGGATGTGGTGAGGCATGCTGAGTAACCTGTTGTCCCTCACCATTTGCGAACCAGCCCAGGAGCAGACACAAAGCATCCACAGCAGATTTATTTGTTTTCTACTCCCAGCTCAGCAGTGTTCAGAGCATCCTGTTCACCAGAGTCTTCCCACAGCAAGCAAGTAGCACGTCCATATGTTGTTGGAGTTGTGAAACTGTGTATTAAATGCAGAGTTCACACAAATGACAGGTTGAACAAGCAACAAATACACTTCAGATTGAACATTCAAGCCTGAAATGTCCGATTTCCAGTTGGTTATTTACATTCAGCTCCCCAGTCAGGAAATGGAAACACTCCTTTCCCTGGGGTTGTAACTGATTCACAGACCACAACTGCTGCAAGTGCTGCAATAGAACATGTATCTCACAATCAAGCATGAATGGGGTGTTTTGAATTAAAAAATGATTCCTCATGCTAATAAAGCTCAAGAACGTGATCCTAGAATACAAACAAAGAGAGGGCACCACCAAAGCAAATTTACTTTACTAAATGCCCAGGGAAGTTTCTTATCACCAGTTGCTTTTTGTTTGCTTTTCTCTTGTGCCAAAGTTTGTGCAGGTTAAAGTGATTAAGATCCCATTAATCACAAGTGTTTCATAGATTCAACCCTCAGTATTTCCACCAGCTGAAATCATAAAGAAAAGATGAAAAGAAAAGGATACTTGGTAAGGTTCTATATGCAGTGCACATACCCTAAGGCTGTGTCTATACAAGTGTTCCCCTTTACCTGAGCTCAGATAAATCACTGCAGTGGCCCTGGTAGGGTTGTGTCTGAGCCCACTGAAGTTCTGGGAAACAGTTCCCAGTCAACCCAGACCTACAACTTCTCCCAATGGTGGTTTGGATGTGGCCACCCTGAGCTGAAAAGTTATGGATGTGTTGTGGTGTGGATGCAGCTCTTCAGTGCCACGTGGGAATGGTCCCAGCCACAGTTAATTTACTCACATGGAATTGCACACCTTGTTGCTGTCCTTAACATAAAATGAATTACGTGTTAGTGTGGAAAATAAACATTGAGCTTTTCTGACAGATGACGTGTAACTTGTCAACACCTTGAAGAAACCTACGTAGGTGACTAAATATCACTTCTACACCTGTAATCACATGAGAAGCAAAAGGTAATAGCTGTCTCACAGACATTAGTTTTAACCTTTTCTTCATCAAAATCCCCTGAGAATGGCAAAAACCACAGCACAGGCTCCCGCTGAGCTGTGATTTGAATTTTCAAATGGGCTGACAAGACTACTTTTTACCCCACAGAGTTGTTTCCATGAAGTGCCCACAACACCTCCAAAATGGGCTCTGTCCCCAAGATGTGGTGGTGCTCAGGACATATATTTTCTGCTTCTGAGTTACTTTAGCACAGTTATTTATGTTGGTGAAGCAAAAGCACAAAGGTATGTGCTTTCCCATATTCCAGGGCATGGGAACAGACCTTCTCTAGGGACCACAACTTTAAGTGCCTTCAAGTCTTCCACCTCTGAGACCTAGTGGGATGATGGATGGGGTTAACATTTGGAGGAAACTAAGAATTCTTAGGGTAGAAGGCAGCAGCTGCACCCTGGCTGGAACAGGGTTCCTGGGTGGAATGCTGTCGATAAGCCACATACAGCAATAATTGTCTGTTCTGAGGGATGTGATGAAGTGTGGAGCAAAGCAGAGACTACGTGGCCTCCCCTCTGCTGAAATCCCAGCAGGAAGGGGGAACACTGTGGCACTTGTAAGTTCTTGAGACCAAATAGTACCTGTTGGCCAA
Organism: Pitta sordida; assembly: GCA_013390025.1. Lineage (NCBI taxonomy): Eukaryota > Metazoa > Chordata > Aves > Passeriformes > Pittidae > Pitta > Pitta sordida. Next base: position 45,845 of record WEKX01018583.1, on the reverse strand, counting down.
GGGAGATGGATCAAGGTGCTCTGCTGAACCAACAACCATGTTGAACCCCCTCCTCAGATGTCAAGCCACAACCACTTCCTCCCCACCACATATGGCAGGAGAACTTTACAACAATCAGAAATAAAAGGTACTTATGGCTATAGCTCTGCCCAAACATAAAGAAATAATATAAAAGTAAATTTGGGGTAGTGGGAAAATTGGAGAGGAACTCCACCAAAACTGCTGGGATCAGTGCATGGGCTGAACCTCTCTTCTCCCCCCATAGGGTAAGAATTGGGTTCTTGGGTAAGAATTATACTTTCCATGTGTTAATTACTGCTATTAGTATTAGAGCTTGCTTTATAATGTTGTAGATTGCTTTAGACATACTTTTTGCAGTTAGACCCTATCACCGACAATCCATGAACCTGGTTAACCTGTCATGTTTTGTTTTAATAAAGTGTCATACCACACATTCTTCGCTTCTCTTTGGATATTCATCTAGGCACTGGCAGTTGCCAGCAGTGGATAATGCCTTGGCAGGACCTGATGAAGGGTCTCCACGCTGTGGGCCTTGCCCCCCTGACAAGGGCAGTCGAGTCACCCTCGACCTTGTGAATCTGCTGGTGAAGAGTCCTCCTTTACAGGATGATGACACTCTGATCAGACACAAGGGTCACAGTATCACAGTATCACAGTATAGAACAGGCTGGTCCTGACTCCCCAGGGGCACTGACAGACAAATAAATCACCAAGGCTCAAGAAAATCTCTCATCTCAAAGGGTAACCCCTTTGCATTTCATGACAGACCTTTTCTGTGTTTTGCTGACCTTGTTCTGAAACAGCAGGTGCAATCCACAGAATCCTAGAACAGTTTGGGTTGGAAGAAACCTCAGAGTTTATCTCATTCCACCCCCTGCCGTTGGTAGGGCACCTTCCACTAGGCCAGGCTTCTCCAAGCCCCGTCCAGCCTGGCTTTGTGATTCGAAAACAAGTTACTTGAAGCAAACAGCATTTCTGAGCATTTACTGTTCTAGAGGTTGATCACACTGATGAATAGGTGCCTTGATGACTACAAAAATTATCTCGACTGGAATAGGTCAAGTAGAAGTACAGATCTAAAAGTTTTATCTGAACTGGGTATGGCTCAGGATGAGGCTCTGCTAATGAACAGTTAAAGGAAAATCTTAATGTGTTTTTTTGTGTTACTGATATGCTCAATTACTATGGCTTTGTCTTCTGTGAAAGATTGACGCTCAGATTTCCTCAAGGTCTTGTTCCTTTTCCATAATTTTTATGTGAAACCAAGAGGCAGCTGTGACAAGAGCTTTGTATAAATTTTGCAGTGTACAAAAAGCAGCACCTCCTCAGCAAACTTGTCTTTTTTAGGCTATATCAACAAGGAATAAACAAAAACAGAGTGCAGCATTTGCTCTGACATTCTGACCCTCTTGACTTTTACACCATTGGCTTTTAAAGATTATTTACTTTGCTCAGCAAAACTGCTGGGAGAGCTCCTGTAGAATACCTCACTATTTTCCTGTCATCTCCTGTAGCCTTTTTTTTTATCTCTAAAGGGTTTGTCCATGGACTTTATCCTTAGATGAGCATGGCAGGGGACTGAAACTACATATCTTTAAGGTGCCCTCCAACCCAAACCATTCTATGATTATGTAATTCTAAATGTATTTCAGCATAACTTTACTCAACTGTCTTGGATCAGCATGATTTTGAGACAGCTTTTTTTTTTCTCATTCTAGTAAGATTATCCTTGATACATACCCTCACACATGAAATGTTTTTATCTCCAAACCGCTAGCCAAGACTTCACTAATAAATCCTGGAGCATGTAAATAGCTACAGTGGTACTAAGAAGCCCTCACCAGCTCATATCCTTGTGCCTTATGGTGTATACCTCTGTGGCCTTGCACACATTTGGCTGGTTCCCCTGGTCTCACTGGAATTGTTTTATCTCTGCTGGCAGTTTTCAGTGGTGGACTGCACCCAATCCACGTGAGATAAGATGTTTCTGCAGGAAAGATCTGCCTCCTCCTCCAACACAACTCTCTGCTCCCTGATCTTAAGGCTTCTCCACAAAACTGAATATGAAGTGAGGTGGATACTGGGATTAAAAAAAAAAATCAACAAAACAAACAAAACCTCAGCTCTTCAAAACAAAAGGGTCCAGGAAGAACGGACATACTTCATGGAAGAAAGATTGAAGGGGCAGGAGCAGCCTGTCCCAATGTGCTGAAAGATGGGAAGACCACTGGCCTGGATGGGCAAGGAGCTTTTGAAAGAACTAAAGGTAAAAAAGAGGGTGCATGACCTTTAGAAAGAGGGGAAGATAACTCAGGGAATGTTTAAGGACGTTGCTAGGTAGTGTAGGGAAAAAAATAAGAGAAGCAAAAAATTAGAGAGGAAGAAAATTAGAGAGTCAAAAGCCGAGTTAGAACTTAAACTGGACACTTCTGTGAATGATAGTAAAAATATTTTTTAAATATATTAATGATAAAAGGATGAGCAAGGACAACTTCTACTCTTAACTGGATGTGGAGGGGAACATAGTAACTAAAGATGAGGAACAGGCAGAGGCACTTAACTTCTTCTTTGCCTCCATTTTCAACGCTAATTCAGGATGTTCTCAGGACAACTGGCCTCCTGAGCTGGTAGATGGGATCACGGAACAGCACAGACCCCCCATAATCCAGGAGGAAGCATTTAGAGACCTGCTGATCCACGTAGATCCTCACAGGTCTATGGGACCAGATGGGATCCATCCTAGGCTGATGAAAGAGCTGGCAGATGAGCTCGCTAAGGCACTCTCCATCATTTATCAACAATCTTGGCTCACTGGAGAGGTCTCATATGACTGGAAATTGGCCAGTGTGACATACATCCACAAGAAGAGCTGAAAGGAGGATCCAGGAAATTACAGACCTGTCAGCCTGACCTTGGTGCCAGGGAAGGTTATGGAACAGATCATCTTGAATGCGATCACACAGCACCTACAGGACGGTTAAGGGATCAGGTCCACCCAACATGGTCCTACCTGACCAAGCTGATCTCCTTTTATGACCAGATAACCCACCTGGTGGGTGAGGAGAAGGCTGTGGATGTGTCTACCTGAACTTCAGCAAAGCCTCTGACCATCTTCCAGAGCAAACTTCTGGAAAAGCTGCAGCCCACGGCTTGGACAGGTGAACTCTGGGCTGGGTTAAGAACTGGGTGATGGCTGGGCCCAGAGAGTGCTGGGGAATGGTGACACATCCAGTTGGTGGCCAGTCAATAGTGGTGTTCCCCAGTGATGAGTGTTGGGCCCAGACCTGTTTAATATCTTTACTGATGATCTGAATGAAGGGATTGAGTTTGCAGATGACACCACGTGGAGGGGGAGTGTCGATCTGTTAGAGGGTAGGAGGGCTCTGGGACCTGGCCAGGCTGGAGAGATGGGCATAATCCAGTAGCATGGGATTTAACAAGTTTAAGTGCTGGGTTCTGCACTTTGGACACAACAACCCCATGCAGAGCTACAGGCTGGGGACAGAGTGGCTGGAGAGCAGCCAGGCAGAAAGGGACCTGGGCGTGCTGGTTGAAAGCAGGATGAACACGAGCCAAAGTGTGTCCAGGTGGCCCAGAAGGCCAATGGCATCCTGACCTGGATCAGGAATGGTGGCCAGCAGATACAGGGAAGTGATTCTTCCCTCAGCACTGGTGAGGCCACACCTTGAGTGCTGCGTCCAGTTCTGGGCCTCTCAGTTTAAGAAAGATTTTGGGATGCTCAAACGTGTCCAGAGAAGGGCAACAAGGATGGAGAAGGGACTGGAGCACAATTCCTGTGAGGAGTGGCTGAGGGAGCTTGGAGTGTTCAGCCTGGAGAAGAGGAGGATCGGGGGGACCTTATCGCTCTCTACAATTACCTTAAGGCAGGTTGTAGTCAAGTGGGGATTGGTCTCTTCTCCCAGGCAGCTAGTGACAGAACAAGACGACACAGTCTTAAGCTGAACCAGGAGAAGTTTAGGATAGACATTAGGAAGAAATTCTTCACTGAAGAAGTGAGCGGTGGTTGGAATGGTCTGTCCAAGGAGGTGGTGGAGTCACCGTCCTGGTAGTGTATAAAAAAAGACTGGATGGGCACTTAGTGCCATGGTTTAGTTGATGAGGCGGTGTTAGGTAATAGGTTGGGCTTGATTATCTCAAAGGTCTTTTCCAACCCTCCTAATTTTGTGATTCTCTGATTCACACTGGGCACATACAAGGGATAGAGATCCACCATGTAGATGTTCAGTGGCTGGCAAGAGTGAATTCTGTCATGTATTTAGCAGCTTTTCCCCTCAGAAATACCAGAGAAATTAGTAAAGAGATTCCCACTAACTCCAGTGGCCTTCAGATCAGACTCAAAAACCACAAATGAGCTCCACAAAGCAATCTCAGTTTTGCTGTGAACTTTCTCTTTGTGTGATAAAGAAGTAAAGCACTGGCCCCTGCCTGAATACGAAGTCCTTCCTTCTCATTAACTCTTTTGTGGCATGTACAACACAGAAACTATTTTAACAGCATGCTTGCTCTGACTTAAAGCTAAACAAAAGGACAGTGATGCTCTGAAGGAGAGAGAGAATGTACTTGCTCAACAAGCGTTCTCCTCTGTGGGTAATACAGAAGGGATAGCTAATGTGTGGCTTAATCAAAAACACATCTGCACATATCTGCAGGCCTGCTCTCTGCTGTTCATCTTGCTGTAAAATCTATTTATTGTAGTCAATTATCTGCTTTCTTAAGCCATAGAGGAAAATTCATACCTAAACATGCTCAGTGCCTTGGACTGTGGGCACCTGAAACACTTCCAAATAGTCTCCAGGGAAGCTGCAGAGGTGCTTTGGTCCTGTTTGGTTCTGTGACGTAAGAGGAGACAAAGTTGTTGTGCAGCTATTTATCTAAGCACAGCAGAAAAAAATGTCAACCTCTATTGTTTTGAAATACCTGCCAATCTGGTGTTTATTAATGTTTTCTTTGTGCCTGTGTTAACGAAAAAAGGAGCCTCCACCCTAGAGTACCACTCCTTCTCTGACCACAAAGGAGCTTTCACTGAGATAATAACATGTTGCAGTTCCCAGCTCAGCTCCAGTGCGCGTAGGGAATGAGGGCTTTTGCAGACCAAAACAAGGTCCAGAGCTGTGGAGATGTGACTCTCCTAGCAGAGGCATGGGAAGAGCTGGGTGATGCAGTGGACTGATGTTATCCCTCCGCCTGTGGTGCAGTGAAGCCAGGCTGCAAGAAACACCAAAATGAAGCAAGTTTGAAACCCTAAACTGGCCATCATCATTCAACAGCTCAACAACAGCGTCTTAAGCTCCTGCCTTGTTCCTTCCAGTGCAAGGACTCAGGTCAGACTGCGTAAGACCCAGCAGCAAAGACAAGGCTCAGACTTAACCGTGGTCCCACAGGTGCCCTTTGGTCGGAACACACCTCAGCTGGTGGGGTTTCCTTGCCTGGAGAGCACCCAAACCGTGGTGCTGCCTGCCCTTTCCACCCAGCCTTCTGGAGGAGACCCAAAGGCACCCCTCCTGGGACGTGGCACATTTCTGCAGTGACTCTGGAGCACAAGCTACACAGGCAGTTTTCCTGGAGGAGCTTATGCACACCGGAAAGAGTCTCGTGCCCAGCAGAAGCCCTGGCAGGCTCTTGGGTGGAGTCCAGCTGTGTCTCCTGCTCCACCAGAAAGATTGTGAAAGGAATTGCTTAACAAAAGGATGGTGAGTAAACCCTCTATTTGATCCACCTCCACACTTTATTGACTGTCTGGACACGGAAGAGATTACCCTGCCCCAATAAAAAGCAGGGAGAGAAGGACGCAGTCAACACAAGCAAATGAAGTGAGCAGTTAGTCTGAAATCCTTCAGATCAGCTTTACTTTCAGGAAAGGTCTGAGCAGCACAATGCTGAGAAAGGGATCTGCAGCAGTCACAAGGTAATACAGAATTTTGCAATCTTATTCTGCTCTGTATTTTAATTACCATGGTGTATTTCTTTGACTTTTTCCAAGTTTAAGGGTGACACTGAGGGTCTCCTTAGGGCATCTTACTGATGTGACATCCCTGGAGATGTTTAAGGTCTGGTTGGATAGGGCTGGAGCAAGCCCCAGCCTGGTCTAGTGGAAGGCGTCCCTGCTTATGGCAGGGGAGTGGGACTAGGTCACACTTGGAGGTCCCAGTCTGTGATTCTATGTAGTACTTCTGGACTTAAAAACATACTGCCAGACAATTTATTCTCGTTTTTATTAACTGGATGTGATCAGGATGCATCATATGACTCCACATTTATTTTCTATTCCAAGAAAAGGACCTAGAATAAAATGGAAAAGATTGGAAAGCTGCATTTCACACATGCAACCTGGAAACAAGTGTGTGTGTTTGTGTGGCACCTGGATCTGAACTGAGCACTTCCTTTTTATCCATTATACTTTACAATAATAAGCGGTATTATAGATTTAAGCTTATCATAAAGCCAAGAGGCAGGAGATGTCCCTGAGATTCCCATCCATGAAGAAGATTCTGGTACATGTAACACTCATTGTTAGTTCCACTTGACATTAGGTTAATGGTGCACTCTTGCCTGAAGAAAGCTTTAACTCCTCATTTTGAGAAACTTGGTGCTTGGTTGAGAGTCACAGTATTACTGTGGTAAGAGAATGTTATTTGCCACAAAGCAAGAAATTGTATTTTAGGCCCCTGTTACCTTTTCTATCTAGTTGTTGATCATTTCTAGTTACTTTCTTATGTGGTGGCTGAGATTTTTTTACAGGAGTTAAGCTCTCCACTTCTGGAGGCAGTAAAAGGTATAACCTCTGCTCTGTGTCCTGGGGCAAATCGCCTGGGATCTTATAGATAAAAGTGTCTGCTAGATGTGCTAGAGTGTGATGCCGATGTTCTTATCCATGCCAAGATTCCATCCCTGGAAGTGTCCAAGGCCAGGTTGGATGGGGCTTGGAGAAACCTGGCATAGTGGGAGGTGTCCCTGCCCATGACAGAGGTATTGGAACAAGGTTGTCTTTAAGGTCCCTTACAACTCAAACCATTGTAGGATTCTGTGATTTTATAAAGATTAGATGCTGTAGACAAACACGAAATCAAGCTCATAGCCTTAACAGAAAGATTCAGGGGGGGTTGTGTTAGATTAACTTCTGCTTTGATCTCCAATCTGCAGAACTGTGACAGCAGAATCTGTCTCACAAGTCAGTTGTAAAGATAATTCACATTAGAGACAGTGAAATAATCAGATGCCATAAAGGAATCTAAAGTGAGCATGCTGGTTTTGAACATTGATCAACATTCTGAATGTCTGTTTTCTTTCATTTTTCAGCATGGCCTCTGCTGGTGTTGAAGGTTTCCACAACACAATCACTTTCGAGGAAGAAGGTGTTTTACTCTCCTGTTTGTTTCCATTAGCGTGTTAAATCAGTTTACCAGTTTATTTGTGTGGTGACACTACTGAGAGTGTTATCCAGAACATGATGAGCAAATACAGGGTGTTCAACAGGCTCAAAAGGAACGGATGAATCAGCCATGGTAGACCCATTTTGGGGTGTTAGGATGGGAACAATGGCGCAAATAAAAGGAAATGTTGCAGTAGAAGAGAGGAGTGGGAGTTTTGGAGGCTGAGATAGATAGGGGATGTAAGCAAATTCTCATTCCCTTAAGTTTGGAATTAAATCCAAGAGCACAAAAAGGATAGAAGTAGATTGAAAAGAATTGAAGTGTACGGAAACTGCTGGCTAAAGAGATAGTAAGATTCAGGATCCTGCCATGGCTCTAACTGTGACCAGATGGAATAATGTTGTGGTCTAACAGTGCAGGGCAGATTGTTCCACCTTGAGATCCGTAGGGCTGCATTTCTTAGCCCTGAAAAACAGTTTTGCTTTGTTCTTTGGTAGATAAAGACCCACAGATTAATTAACTGGGCTGTGAGATTTTTGAAGAAAAAGTAGTTCACAGGAATACTTTTGTAAGACAGAGCTGGTCATCCCATGATTTGCAGCAGCAGGGCAGTCAGTATTTGCAGCTGGGGTCATTTCACAAAAGACTGCTTTTCTTCAAGCTCTTGGTTGGCAAAACTCACCTGTGCTTTCCATGCTCTCTTCAAGGTTCGCCGCCCTCCACTTACACAATTGTCATGGTGTCTCTCAGTGGGAGCCTCTTACTGCTGGTTGTCATCAGCATAGCAATAAGTGTTCTCCGGAGGTGAGTGTTAGGGACGTCGGGGAGGACCCAGGGATGAATTCCTGTGTGAACCAAGAGTGATCAGGGAGCCCACGGGAAGGGTCTGCCAAGCCCTAGTGCTTCTTGAGGTCTTCCCAGGCTCCTTCATCAGCAGGATGCAGTAACAGTGGCTGGAGAATCACTGGGGTGGGTGTTTGTGTGGCATCAGTTTAGGGTTGTGAGATTTGGTTTGTTTTGTATCTGGTCCAAATTCTTCTCTTCATCCCCAGATTTTACATGTATATATGAATACACATCTATATGTATGTATTTTTATACATGTATATATATGTGTCTATGTATATTTATGTGTGTGTATATATCTATATATAAAAGTATATTCAGTTGAGGAAAACTAAGAGACTCAAGCCCCTGATTTCTCGCTACACACTGCCAACATTGTTGTTGTTTTCAACAACACAAAATCACAAAAAGAGGGACATTCCTTGTGATGCTTATTTCTATAATGAGAAAGAAAGTGATAAGTTTTCAGAAATCTCTTCAAACAGAAAATTTGTTCAGTTTTAGTTCAAATGCATCTAGACAAATTAAGGAGGGTGATGAGGGCATAAAGGTGGGTTTTTTACAGGGTAGATTAAAGGGAGAGGAGAAGACCACTTCCACAAACTCTTAAATCAGCTCATTCACAGCTAGCAGCTCTGTGCTGCCATTAGTTATATCCTGTTATTAGTTAGACAGGGCTCAAAATACCAGCAGCTCTTCATGCTGACCAGATAGCCAATGATTTGTTTTTTGCTCCATTTCTGTTGTGCCAGGCGCTGCACATCAAATTATTCCTCCAAAGATCTCAGTACATCTGTGGTGGTGGAAAATGCTGCAGTGACAAAGAACAGCTCTGACAAGATTTCCACGGTGGATTTGACTGGCCCCATGTGTATAAATTACATTCCTGACAAGCAAAATGCATGCCCAGCCAGAGTTTGCCGTCTCTGAAGAGACAGTTTCCATTTTTGAGTTGCTGTTCTTCTCCTTTGTTTCTCCTCCAGTAGCATCTCCGAATTCAGAACCAGAACCCACAGTTTCTTCCCTCTGCAGCTTTCTTCTGGAGAGAAAAGGGGATAAATGACTCGGGGATATGTGCTAGTGGGTGGATGGACTGACATGTTGCATGTTTCTCCACTGTAGCATTGAACTGTGAACTTGTACCACGAAAGTATTAGAAAATGAAGGAAAATTGATCTTTTTTTTTAATGGAAGTGGAGAAAAAGAGTGGACACATGTACCTTGTCTCTGTGATGTGTTAAAAATTCACTGTACATATTTGCATCTTCCCATGTGGTCTCTTTCTGTGGAATGAGTCATGGGAATAAAATACAGAGGGGGGATTTCTGGTTATTTTTACAAAGATTTCCCAGTCCCTCTGACTCACTGTGAATCCTAGACATTATGCTGGGAACAAACCTTTTGCGCATGGTTTCCTACTAACCACACAGCTCTGTGGCTCTGCTAACATTCTTGGACAGGCTACAGTCTCTGAAGTCACCAGATCCGTGACTGGGTTTTTACCTGCCGACTTTTACAGCCTGAAGCATGATACCACCTATTAATCTTTAATTTGTGCTGTAACTTCCCCATCACTGATGACCTCTGCCTCTGGTGTGACACCAGCTTGCTGGGAACAAGCCTGGCAGACGCAGGGATCAGGGTTAGGCTGGGATCCAGCACTTAGAGGGATCGGTGTGGTCCCTGGGTCTGCCCAGCCTACCCCAACCTCATGCCCTTTGCTAACTTCTGCTGGGGGCCCAGAGGGTACAGCCTATGGATTTCCTCTTCTTCCAGGCTGAGGTGGGGCCAGTCATTCCCTGGGGAAGCTGCTGGTGGAGGGTCTGGCCCCAGCAGGACACACTGGGACAGTGACAGACTCATGTTGGCTGGTCTGAATATGTACTTACCAAAAGAGAGACTTGGGGCAGGAACAGGAAGGTGAGGCTGCCCTGCACAGATCCATGTGGGCTTTTCACAGACCTGATTGAAAATCCATGGCATAAAGGCGGTGGGACTTTGGCCACCACTGAAACTTTGTCCCAAAATGGTGCTCGGACTAAATTTCTGTTAGCAGAGGTGGAAACCAAACCTGATTCCAAAGCTTGCAGGCCTGTGTCAGCATTGCCTGTTGGATGCTCAGCCATAGCAGGATCCTTTGATGTTATTGCATACAATCCTTTAGCTGTATTCCCATTCAAAATATTGCTACTGACACCCTTTTCCATGATCCAATGTAAACACACCCATGCAAGTCCATGGTGGGAAAACCCCCCCAACTCTATGCCTGTAAGAATCTGTGCCACTTGGGTCTCCCTCTCTCAACACTCACATTTAGGGAGCTGCTCCTGCCTGTCTGCTGCTGTAACACCAGCCTCAGGCATCCCTTCCCTTTGCTCTCCTCAATATCCCTGCTCTTTCTTCACGCTGCTCGCTGCACAAAGACAAAATCCAGCCCCTTTCAAAATTCATGCGGCTGTTTCCCCATGCTCTAAATCCCTCCATAAGACCTGCTGCTGCCTCAACACCTGCAAATCCTGCCCATCTGTCAGCAGGGAGGCAGGGCTAAGCAGGGACTTGTAATTCTCTGACAAAATCTCTTTGATTCCTTGCTGCCATGCTCCTCACATTTTTTTTGATATCTACAGTCTTCCAGTTGATACATGGACTGGAAAATTCCTATGCCTGTCACCTCTGGAAAAATATCTGGTACTGAGCATAACAGGTTTGGTTCTGGACTGGTGTATTTCAGCAGAAACACAACACAAATGGTGCCAATAATCATCGTATGATGTAAAGTCACACAATCGATCTTTAAGGTCCCTTCCAGTTCAAACCATTCCATGATTCTATGACAGTTCTGGACTACTGATGATACCAAGATGAAAAACAGCTTGTGTATGTGGCAGCACCAGGCAACAAATGACATCTAAATGCTGTTATCATTACAGAGTCAAGTACGATAAACTTAAGAAACAGCATCAAAAAATTCAAGCGTAAATTCAAAATGTCATCATTTTTTTAATTTTCCTCCTCAATCCCTAGGCAGGTCTTTTGTGTATGAAGCTGTATTAATGTCCTCTCAAGGTACAAATCTCAGGAAAGCTGGCAAAAAAGCCACAGCAGAGATGATCATGGTTTAGACAGGGATCTTTCCCGTACATAGTTGCTGAAAAGTAAGAACCAGACACACGTTCTCTCAAATGTGTAAAATCTTACTGCATTCCCAGCTTTGGGGGTTGAAACAAACTGCTGGACTTTAAATGAGTTACTCAATTTCTGCTTACAAGAGTTGTGTTACGTCAGTTGGATGCATCATTAACCTTTACAGCAGCTTCACAGTGCTATAGGTGTGATGAATAAAGGATGACAAGGGTTTTACTTTAACTATGAAATATAGCAATGGGATTTATTTAGAGCACCTGACTGAGACACAGAACCGAAATTTGTTTTCACATACACAGATTTTTTTTCAGTCAATGGAGTTACTCACAGTAGAAGTTGATGAAAAAGTTGCTGCCAAGAACATTTCTTCACCTTCAATTTGGGATTGTTTGGGCCAGTTTCCAGCCTTTCCCATGTCTCAAAAGTATTCTTCCTGATAAGTGTGTTTCTGGGTATGTAAAATATCTGAAGAAGGAAATTGTCAAAGCTATTCTGGAAAATTAACTCAGAATATGGTGGCGGCAACTGAGGCAAAGGGTGTAGGTGTTGAAGTCATGACATGTCTTCCTTTGACCTGGTATTTGCTCACCAGGAATAACCCTGAAAACTCATGAGCAACAAGCTCAATTCTCGTTAAGTGCAGGGGATACTGAGACCCAGGGAGATGTGCTCTGTCTGACTATATTGAAACACAAACAGAGAATAAAAGATACCAAGGTCTTTACAATACTTCACTAGACTGAAGTTTAATCCTTTGACATCTGTAAGGTGGTTTAAAACTCTCCTTTATTGTGATTGACTGCACCCTGCAGATGACACCACAGTAATTTACAGCACTGAAATGTAACACCTTAATGAAAGGCAAAAAAATCCCCCATCTTCCTTCTAATGCAAGCAACTTGGTCTGGTTTCCCCTTCAACCACGTAATGTGATGATTCAGAGATAAGACTCCATGGTTGTTAAGTTGCCATGATGGATTTTACAAAGGGGAAAATCATGTCAACTTTATATAATCTTGATAGCAGCTGCGCTTTGGAAATACATCTTAATTATGGGTGAAAATACTAAGCCGTAGCTTTTTTTTTTTCAGTGCCATAATTCTAAGCATTATCTCTTCACTGAGGCTAGCATTTATTTATGGGTTGGATACTGTAAAGAGGTAGCCCAGGAAATGCTACTTGATGATGGTGGTTATTAACCATGCCTGAACATAACCTCCCCCCCGTATTTACCTGTATTTAATTATAGAATTACTGCCATAGTGCCCTAAGTTACAACTGAGAACGAAAGGCAGCTCTAGTTGTGAGACCATTAACTGCCACCACACACAACTTCTTGAAAAATTGTAATGACCTTTGGGATGAAATCTTTTCAGCCCAATATTGACTTTCTCTGCATGTAAGGAGTTTGATAAATTTCAAAATCAGCTCTTTTTAAAAAATTAATATTTATAGATGGAAAAAGATGGTTTCAATGACAAGACCCACATATTTCTCAAAAATTCTCGTGGGCTCTGGGCAACTAGAAATGACTCGATTTGAAAACATTAAATGGATAGTTCTTAGGAGGTTTGCTGTTATGACAAATTTAAAAACCTAGATGAGAAATAAAGAAGTTATGTTGGAATTGCTTAGCAAGTTCGCATATGCCAGAACACTTGAGTGTTCCCACTGATTTCTAACACAGGTGAAGTTAATCACACACATAACAATTTGCAGAATCAGAGCCAGATTATGGAATTAATTTGAGCTTTCATATGACTAAACACTTCAGTATATGCTAAAATAATACTGATCACACTGGAACTGCAATAGATGTTTTATTTCCTTCCCTAAACTGGGACTATATTCCTTTTCAAGGCTGAAATGACAAATGTGTTTGACAAAACTCTGAGGAATATGTTTGATTTTTGTTCCCTGTTCTCTCTCCCTTGTTTAATTGTAGTGATTTGGGACATAAATTAGTAACAAAAAGTGCTACAGCTCTGAGGATGGGGTGATTGACCTTGCTTCCAGTACATGCTATTAAAGTAATGTTACTTAATAGTGATGCATAAGATTATGTCAATGACTATACTAAAGTGAGTATTTTGGAAAGGAAAGACAAGGAGAAGCTGAGGTGTGGGTTTCTTCACAGCTGACTCATGTTGTTTGAGGATCTATTGGTTACATGCCACCAATATTTAATTAACTGCTGAATATCGGATCATCTCACATTTGCTGGTGAGTGGATCTTAACAAGGAGATACAACATTAACAAACGGTTGATAATTTGTCCAGATCATATCAGAAATCTGTGCCAGAGCAAAGAATCACGACGGGGTCTCTCCAGTCCACCACACTAAGCACAAAGTTATGATTTCTAGCACAGTGACTAGGTCCAATAACCATCAAAGCGCAGTGATTATGCACATCATACCCACCTGGCGTGTGGGAGACCCGGGTTCGTTTCCCGCCAGGGAGACAGTGTTAAGAGTTGGACTCGATGATCCTTGTGGGTCCCTTCCAACTCAGAGTATTCTGTGATTCTGTGATCATCTACCCTGATTGAATAACAGAAGCTATCAACTGTCCGGACTTAAGGGGTTTGTGTATTGTGTTGATTACTGAGAAATTAAATCAGGGCGATTATGCAAATCAGCACCTTCAGCCAGTCAGACTGAAGGATGCAGGGGGGGAAAAAAGCCTATTTGTGCAATACCTATAGAGGATCCCTGAGCCCCTGTTGTTATCATTTTTGTTATTTGGCTGCAGAATCGCCCAGAAGCCTTGATCAATCCTATATTTACTATGTTTTCTTTTGGATTCTGCATCATTACATGTTGGTCAAAGAACACTTGGGACCTGGGCTGAAGCAGACCCCTGCAAGAGCCCTTAGTCCGGGTGTTAGGAAAATCAATGTATATTGAGAAAACATGGGAGTGGAAGGGGAGGGAAACGCTGCCAGAAATGTAATATACAAATATAAACCCACGTATTTTCGCACATGAAGTGATTCATGGTTTTTATTAATTCTTCACATATTAGGTCACCAATGCGGGATGGCCCTGCCAGCTCCCACTACCGGGAGACGCCGCGTTACGGCGCTGCCGATGGAGGAGGAGGAGGAGGATGAGCCTTCCTCCCACGGCGAGCGGAGCTTCCTACGGGTCACTGCCCGTTCCGTGATCCACGGGGCTGCGAGGGACCCACGGGGCTCCCCGGGATCCACAGACCCAAGGGATCCAGGGGGCTCCACGGGATCCACGGGGCTGCGAGGCACCCGCGCACCCAATGGAACCGGGATGCTCCGAGGGACCCACGGACCCGAGGGATCCAGGGGGCTCCAAAGAATTCACGGACCCGAGGGACCCACGAATCCCATGGACTCAAGGGGCTCCGAGAGATCCACGGACCCGAGGGATCCAGGGGGCTCCAAGGAACCCACTAACCCGAGGGATCCACGGGGTTTCGAGGGATCCAGGGACCCGGGGGACTGCGAGGGATCCAAGGGCCC
>WEKX01018583.1:3348-25832 GCA_013390025.1 Pitta sordida | reverse complement strand
CGCGCTCCCCCGGTAGGGAATGGGCCGCCCCGCCCTCCCGGTATGAGCTGGCGGGAAGGGGCGGTACCATCTGCCCAGGTTGGGGGGCGCGGAGGTGACACACGTGTGCCCTCGGCATCCTTTCCGCGAGGGACGTATATAGTCACATATACATAATTATACGTATAATATATCCCGGCCATCCCGCCTTCCCTTAGGCCGGGCCTTGCCGTGTCCCTCGGGCCCTTGTCCCGCTGAGCTGTCACAGAGTCCTGACCAGGTGAGTTTTCTTTGGGCTGTGATGATGGAAATTGGGGTTCTGCAGCCCTTTGGGGCTTCTCTGCCAGGCCATGAGCTTTGTCCCTGAAATTAGACTGTGTTGGAAACGGGCTCTGCAGATAACTTGCATATTTTTCCAGATAAATCCACTGTGAGAGAGCAGGAGAAACTATGGAGATCTAGGGTAAAAGATAATAAAGTAATTGTAATAAGAATACAGGAATAAGATTAAAATAACAATAATGGTAAATAATAATGCGAATAGTATTAAGAAGAACCAAAATACTAAGAGTAATCAGAAGAATAATCAGAATAAATGCTTCTTGGGGTTGTCCCATGCAAGACCACGAGTTGGACTTGATGATCCTGGTGGGTCCCTTCCAGCTTGGCACATCCCGTGATTCTGTGAATTTAAAAAGTCCTATCTCTGTTAAATTCTGTTCCTATTAGGTCCTATGAGCACCTTCTTCAGTGCCCTCTTTAATCTCAGCATCCAAAATTCCCTGTGCCGGAGTTAAAAATGATTAAAGGAAGAGATGGTTGAGCGGGGTTTGGGGGTTTTTTTGATCGTAGGGGTAACCTGGAGTCACGAAAATTCCGGTTCAGGCGCTTTGCACTAAGCATTTCACTCAGAGAAGGCACCTTGGAAACCTGGTGCCCCATTTCCCTCTGGAATTGATGAAGCTCTGTTGTCGTCTTTGTATCCTAAACCTTTAGCTTTGGCCTGTGTAGCAGCAGTGAAATTACTGTGAAATAAGCATCTTGTTTTATTTTCTTCTTGCAGAGAAGCAGCAGGGGTTAATGGGCAGGGACACCATCCACTAATCCCAGGTTGCTCCAAGTGCCTTCCATCCCGGCCTTGGACACTCCCAGGGATGGGGCAGCCACAGCTAACCCTGTCCTCTGGCAGTGGGAGGCCATTCCCTGTGTCCTGTTAACTCCAGGCTCTTGTAAATGCACTCCCTTTCCATCGTTGTTGTTGGTACCAGGAGGCCGTGGTCAGGTCACCCCGAAGCTTCTCTTCTCTGGGACATTTTTTAAGAAATAGCTTATGAAAGTCGCCCGTGGATCACAGGGCAAAACCTGCGGCTCGCATGAGGAGGAACATTTGTTTCTGAGGACAGATTTTCAGCCAGGTAGATGAGGCACTTAGTGCCGTGGTTTGGTTGGTGAGATGGTGTTTGGTTGGACTTAATCTCAGAGGACTTTTCCAACCTTGTTAATTCTGTGGTTCTGTGGCCTGCTGATTCTTTCTCCAGTGCCTTTGCCCCCTCTGAATGCTGGCTTTTATTTTTGGCTGAGTCCCTTGTACCTCTTTGTGTGATCCAGAAGCTCACCTGGCTGTCCCTTTTGCTTGAGCCAGGACCAACCCTATGGGATGCTGGACATCCACGAGCCCTGGGAGCTTCCAGGGTGGAAATTGCACCCTGTTACCACCAAGCAGCTTCAGGGTCAGGGCAGCTGAGCTGAGGTTTGGGCTGGATCAACCTGGTTTTCGATTACAAAGATAAAATCTACAATCCCCACTTTAGGCAGAGTGTTCTGAGCTTTAGAGCCAGGGCTCTGTGTATTTATTTTCTTCTGAACAGTGCTGTTGGGTGTCAGTGGGACTTGCTGAAATGTGCTTGCTGAGGCCTTGACCCAGCAATACCAGACCTAATGATCCTCTTCCCGACACTCTTGAGCTGTTCAGGGAGTTTTTAAAATTTTTTTGTGGGTTTGGAGGAGCGCAGGTAAAGGCACTTAAACCCCCCCCCAACAACAACAACAACAAAGAAACCAAAAAAGTCCAAGCAGCACCTGATTTCCATAGAGGGAGTTTTTGTGAAAAACACCACCCCATCAATTGCATTTGGGTTGTGGAGGTTTTTTTGTTTGTTTTTGTTTTTTTAACCCTGCCTTTTATTTCCCTCCCTAATGGGCCCATTTAATGCTGCGAGTAATGTCGTGAGTAATACCGGGCTTGGCACAAACGAGGCGCTTAACTGAGCATCTCGTTTTTATTACCCATTGTCTGCTAAGTCGGCTTTGTTGTTTTCATTTGCTTGCCTTCGTCCCAGGGGAGGGCGGATGGCAGCGAGGCGGGCGCTGAAAGCCGTTCTGGTGGATCTCAATGGAACACTTCACGTGGAGGACTCGGCTGTGCCAGGCGCCCAGGAGGCTCTCAAAAGGCAAGTTACCCTTTTTATTGGTTTGTTGAGGGGTTTTTTCCCCTTTTTTTTTCTTTTTTTAATTTCCTTTGGCAGATGATGTCAGTGCTGTTTGCGCAAAGTCACTTCTTTAGGTGAAGCTGGAGCCTCTGCCTTTTTGTGTAGTGTCGAGCAAATACCCAGCCAAATTCTGCTTTTGTTTACACCTGCGTTAATACCAGGAGGATTCAGCAAATTCAGCTTCCCTCGGTGGCTCTCTGTGTGATTTCTAAGCCTTTTCCAGACAGAAAAAAACCCCAATATTCAAGGTGTTTCCCCTAATTCATGAGCGACTACAGCCTTGGCCAAGTGGAGAGTAGTTGAGTTGACCTGAATTACCTCACTTACACCAAAGTCACTTCAGCTGAGCTGTTCCTCGAGGCTTTGTTAAACCACAGGAGCCTGATCCTGTGTCAGAGCCCTTAGATCTGTGCTAAGCTCAAGTGAAATAAGCAGAAAGGCTTGGCATAGTGAGCAAGGCAACCTCTGCAGAGTTCTCATTTTGTTTAGACAAGACTTCTCTATTAAATTATTTTTAAAGTTTCTGCTAGGTAAGCAACCTCAGTATTTTTTTACTTTGAGAAACACTTGATAATACAGCGCATAATTTTTAGGAATTTCAATATGTTAATGAAGAGGAGGATTAAATACCTCTTGCTCTTGTGATGGAAGGGTGCCTAAAGAAACTGAGGCATAGCAGAATGATTTGATCAGCCAAGTTGGTGGTGAAACAGGATACACAGTCCCAGGATATTTGTACAGTGTTATGACACTGTTTTCCTGGAGAAGACATCTTACAATGGATGAGGAAAACCCACAAAGGGATATATGGTATTGTGGTGAACGAGGGAAGGCACCTTGAGATTCTGGGACAGTGAGAACCAGCCAGGATAGAGGATCAGGGATGAATTAGGGCCTGGAGTTTGCATGACCTGCTAAAGTTTTTGTGTAGCTCAAAGGAAAGGTTCACGGTGGGATTAGGAAACTCTGCATCTCCTTTCACAATTAATGCTGTGAACTGTGTCCTAAAGATGTAAAATTGCAAGGAAGTAAAAACAGCTGAAGCATTAGGCACTCATTCATTACCCTTTCACTCACTGCACCTTGTCAGTTTGATATTTTCGTGCTGGAGGGAGAACTTGGGCCAAGTAAGAGTGTTTTTGAAAATCCATATGTGTGTGTGTGTGTGCTCTCACAGGTATGGAGAGCAGGTGCCATTGCACTGCAGAGAACAACCAGGTCCTTTTGCTTGGAGGTTTGAAAATAATTATTTTCTCATTAGTATTTTTTCTGCTAATCCATGTTATTGTCTTTCCTAAAGAGGGACTGGAATGATTAGCATGCACCTTGCTTAGGGAACAAATGGCATTTTTAGGGTTATTTCTCAATATTGAGGTCCACATGGAAAAAAGGGGACTATTATCAACCAGGGGACTTCTTTACTGGTTCATACCTCTGAAGGGTCAGTGTCTCTGAAAAACGAGAGAAGAAAGTGGCAGGTGCAAGCAGAGTCTCCAGCACTGACCAACTTTATTCTGATATTCTCCATGCAGTCCTGGTGCCAGTGTTTGTTCCTATAGCAACAAACAGGGAAAGTGATGGTAGGGGAATAATTAAAAGGAATGCTGTTGAAACTGTCACTTAAAATTATTCGACTGTTAGGTAGCATGTACTGTCAGTGTAGGGCAATAACGTGGGTTTATGGGATCCTGGTGTTCCTTGGGAAAGGGGGAAATGGCTGCAAAATCTGACATAAAGTCACCACTGAGGTAACACAGGCTCCTGGAGCATCCTGCATCTCTGAATGATCCA
Source organism: Pitta sordida (assembly GCA_013390025.1). Lineage (NCBI taxonomy): Eukaryota > Metazoa > Chordata > Aves > Passeriformes > Pittidae > Pitta > Pitta sordida. The sequence goes on along the minus strand of WEKX01018583.1, from coordinate 21,573 downwards.
CATCTGCTGAGAATTCACCTGGCATGTGGAATTCAATATATTAATTCAGCAACAAGCTTCTTCTGTTTGTCTTTTTTGGTTTGGGATGCTGCTGATCCAGAATGCAGGGCTGGTTTATTTATTACCTGGTTTGAGTTAAAAGGCTTCTCCAACTGGTCGCTGATCATAGACGTGTCTGCCACTGCTGTGAAGATGGAGCTTGGAATCACCATTTTCCCTGGGAATTTTTGTGGGAGAAGAGGAGCAGGAGGAGTTGGGGGAAGACTTTGTTTTGTTTTGGTAGCTGTAAATCTTGCCCCGTGTTTCACAAAACCCTCCAGCCCACGGAGGTCCTTGTGTGGTACCAGTGCTCTGGTCGTTTCATCTGCAGCCTTTACACAACATGAAGGCCCTTCCACCCCCAGGGAGCAGTAGAAGGTGCAGATGGAAGGGCTCAGGGGCTGGTTTGGCTGTGCTGTTCCTCCTCAGGCTGCGCAGTGCCCCGGTGACCATCCGCTTTGTGACCAACACAACCAAGGAGAGCAAGAGGGATTTGCTGCAGAGACTGACCAGCCTGGGGTTTGACATCGCAGAAAACGAGATCTTCACCTCCCTGACAGCGGCCAGAAACCTCCTGGAGCAGAAGCAAGTTCGGCCTCTCCTCCTGGTGGATGATAAGGCCCTGCCTGACTTCACAGGTGAGGTGCTCACAGAACAGAGCTGGGGGAGATTGGTGAGCAGCTATGGAAGCGTAGTGCTCTCAGTCATATGTAGACCACAGCTGTAATGCAGCCTCTGCAACTCTACACAGTTATAAAGGGTTTTTCTTCTCTTAAAATTAAACGTTAAACAGCCTGAAGCCATAGTTTCTTGAAGGAGCAGTGGGAATGGCAACCAAGGTGTTGGAAGAGAATCACAGAATAGTCAGAGTTGGAAGAGACACACAGGGGTCATGGAGTCCAACTCTTAAGTGAATGGCCCATAGAGAAATCAAACCCACGACCTTGTTAGCTAATAACCCTGTTATTAGCACCATGCCCTAATCAGCTGAGCTGATCTCAGGGTCAGATAGTTGGGAATTTGGGTAAACTCATCAATTTCCAATGTGTAAAAAAAAAAAAAAATAAATAGTTGCCACCAGGTCATTTGAGACTTATTGCACCTACTGGTGCTGATTTTTTTTTTAATAGCAAGGGTGTGTCAATTTGTGCTATCCCTGATTTCCAACCAAGGATTTGTTCATAAAGAGGTGAAAAAACAGTGTGTAGGCTGTGCAGGAGGCTGTTTCTGTCTTTAGATATTATTATTAAATGCAAAATCTCCAGGTAGTTATTGTTGCTTATATTACCTTGAACATCCTAAGTCTCACTCCATATTTGAAGACCTTCATTGGTGGCAGAAGGTTCTTTACCCCTACATCTCTAGATTACAATCTCTAAAGACCTGGGGAGAACCTGGTTTACTTCCAGATGTCTCCATTTCCCTCCCTCAGCAATAAAGGGAATAGAAAATTATTTGATCTCTCTTGGACATGTCTGGCAGGGGCCTGAAGTTAGACTCGCATCGTTGTTTCAAGAGTGGTGAAGATACCAATGTTTTTAACATACTCAGAGTCGAAAACTATACATTGTGTATTCAGGTCTTTATTTATAAAGTCGAGACAGTGAAAGTATGAATAACTTTACCACTCCTCACCGCCCCTTGCCTTACAAACTGAAATCCTTCTGGCTGAGTAATTTAAGTAGGTTCTACTCTTGCTAGGATCTAGAAATTTCCTGTTAAATTTTAGTGCCATAGTCTAGTCAGTAATCTCCAGGTGAGTAAGTGTTAAGGACTTCAGGGCCCTGAGAGCAGTGAAGCTTGATTGTTTGTTCTGCCTAACATTGTTTCCAGAGAAACACGCCCCCAGAGCAGAAAGCTCTTTCAGTTTTATTTTGTAAACAAGCTGAAGGTGTTTAAAAAGTGTTTAAAATCAGTTTAATCTCTGTGGTTTGGGGATCTTTCCCTCAGTTTTTGCAGTACCTGATGCTGATTTTCTAAAAGGAGTTTTCACTGGGGTGCGTTGGTGCAATGTCCGTGTTGCCTCAGTCTGGAATGGGTTGTTGTTGGTTTCTTTTTGTTGCAATGGGTTTGGCTCACCGTCTGTCCCTCCTGCTCTTGAAGCATTTAAGCACCGTGGAGAATGCTTTAAATTCCTGTTAAAGTCTGCTATTGAGCTATTCTTGGTGGTTCTCTCTACAAACTGGTCACAGATTGATGAGTGCAGTCCATTCCTGGATAAAGGACCCAGATGCTTCTGGGTGGTGTCACAAATCCACGTGGCGGCTCTGATACGAAGGTGGAACAAAAAACCACAGCAAATGCAGGATGCAGCTGAAAACGTGTCATTAATAAAACTCTCTGTTAATCCTGTTGGTGCTGCTCTGCTTCCATTGCTGGTTCTGCCATATAAAAACACAGTCATGCTCCTAGGGACCTAATCCACACCAAAAAAAGGACTAACCTCTCGGCTGTGCGGCAGTACCATCATCATAACCAGACTGATAAATGGAACAGCCAGGCTTTAGACGCGCAGTGAAGCTTTTTGGGGCAAGGGGGAATAGAAAAACTGTGTAGATTTCACTAATCTTGCTTGCTTTACTGTCTTACAAAGCAGATAAATGTATGCAAAGAGGGATTCTTGGGTAACAAACAGCGATTCAGTTAACAGAGGGATTTGTGTGGGCTGCTGGATTTCAGTGGAAGCAGTGAGAGAGTCATTCAACACTGTCCAGCTCCAGAGCTGTGTTGGTCCTGGAGGATGGCAGCGTCTGGATAGACCAACACCTTTCCCACAGATGCTTTCTTCATTATAAAAGACTTAAAACTAGTCTATTCCACGTGTCTTAAGTCAGAAAATGCATTTATTGCTGGAAGGTGATTAAGTGCTCTCTCTGCTGAGTGTGAATTGAGTCCTGCTCACTCAGAGCCGTGCTTTGGTTTTCCAGGGATAGGCACTGATGACCCCAATGCCGTGGTGGTGGGACTGGCTCCTGAGCACTTCCACTACGAGATGATGAACAGGGCGTTCCGGTAAGGCAGCCCCTCGTGGGGGTTGTGTGTGGTGGCTGTCCTGTGCTGGGCTCTGAACCTCTGCACGTCCAAGGAATTCCTTCCACTGTGGGAAGAAGAGGGTGGTAGGGCTGTCACTGTTCGGCAGCGTGTGGAAGAGCCACTCGTCTGTGGTGGGGCCTTTGCTGTGAACTTCAGGCCTCATTTTTACAGCTTTTGGTCGTAAATAAACTGAGGAAGGACAGTCACAGTTGTGACTGTGAGGGGAAAAAATCAGCCGTGCATCAAGAGGTAACACAAAATGCACAAAAAATACACGAAAACTAAGGATATGGGGAAGCATTCACAGAACGAAATAGGGTGGAAAAGACCTCCAAGATCATTGAGTCCAAGCTGTGCCTGATGCCCACCTTGTACCCCAGCCCAGAGCACTGGGGGACACATCCAGTCCTTCCTTGGACACCTCCAGAGATGGGCACTCCAAACCTCCCTGGGCAGCCCTTTCCAAGGCCTTTCCATGGAGACCACCCTTTCCATGGAGAAATTCCTCCTGATCTCCAGCCTGACCCTGCCCTGGAGCAGCTTTAGGCCATTTACTGTTGTCTAAGAGGAAAGATGGCTTCCAAGTTCAAAGCCCAGCCTTTGGAGTCCAGGTAGTTTAGGAAAGGAAATCCCGTGTTAAGGGCAGATTATTCCTTACCCACCTCATGCAGGACCCCCAGCAATACTTTCTGAATCATCATCTGTTCAGGAGTGGCCAGCACAACATGCTGGGCTAGGTGAACTGTGGAGCTGATTCAGGTTATCTTATTTGCAGAGATCTTTGTTTTGTCTGTAGACTAAGGGGTAAATCAGATTAAATTTTCCTGTGACCATCCATGAGCCAGGCTGCAATACTTTCTTGATTTTACCTGAAAAAACCTTCTGCTTGAAGAGACTGGGGTGTGAGCCTGTTGCTCTGTGTAACCCCCATGAAGCTTGTAGTGAGCCCTTTCCACTCTTTGCTGATGGGATGGTGGCTACCACAGTTTTGCACCTTGACATCTGGTAAGAGACCTGATTTCAAGCACCTTAATCTGTCTTTGTAACCACAAAATCTAAAGAGGGAGTATGAATTACTGCTCACCAGTATCTCAGGGAGGCTCCTCGGAGTAGGAGGCCAATTCTGTCCTTATCTGCTGCCAATTCTGTGTCATAACAACACATGTTGACACAAACTGACTCTGCCTCAAGAGTGCATGTTGCCAAAAGCATTGATTTTGGAATTTTACAGTGCAGTCATGAGTGGACTCTAATTTCACAACTGCATGATCTTAATCCACTGTGTATCCCAGGGCTTACACAATTTCATTTATTGATATTTCTGTCCTGAATATATTAGATGTTGAATCATAGCCATTAGCTGCCTGGGGCTGGAGATCAGGACACTGAAGGAATCAGGAATGACATGCAGAGCCCCTGAGGGTTCCAGGCCCCCAGGGTGCCTGCAACTGGCCCTTTCATGGTGGGTGAGGTTGTCCCGGGCTGGATTTGGGATGTATTAGTGTTAAGCAAATCTGTCTGATCTGTAACACTTCACTGACTCGTTCTGGGTGTTCCTCAGTCTTCAGTTGAGGGTAAACTTTTGCTGGTGTCAGTTCTGTTTGGCCTGATGGCAATACTGACTCATGCCATGTCCATAAGGCCTTCTCCTTCACTGCTTCGAGTAATTAAGTCACTTGGGAGTTGCAGTGCAAATGGAATTGCTTTGGGGTTGCACAACTTTGAGTTGAGTCTCATTAAATGCAGGTATCTACAGTGCAGGTGCATATATCTGCCTTGGTGACCTGGGCTCTGGAGGCAGAGGGAAGGCACTTGTAAGGTATTTTCCCCCTAGTAGTGCTTAAAATAGGACAGTTGAACTGTGCCCTAGGAGTGCATTTTCCTCTGCACTGGATGTGAAGAACCCAGGCTGACTAATTTAGGTAACAGGTTAGGCTAGATTAGGTAATAGGTGATAGGTTGGACTTGATGATCTCTATGGTCTTTTCCAACCTTACTGATTCTGTGATTCTGTAATTACGTGGTAGGTAGCTATTCCATTGACATCCAACATTGGGTAAATCTAACCCAAAATGAGTCCCAAAACAAAACGCAGGGAGTGAGGCCCTTCTCCAGGCACCATTTGAAATTTCTGAGACTAAATTTTTCTCTTTGTATACATGGGATTTTGATGCCACATTTAAAAGAATTCTCTCAGGTGAGATCTTCCCTGCAAACAGCTGAATGTAGTGGTTGTGGTGCCGCTGTCAAATTAAATTTTTCCCTGTCCTAGAGGCATCCTCCCATTGTGAACGTGCCTGGCTGCTCACAGACACACATGCCAGCTCTCTTCTGCTTGAGCTTGCTTTGGAGTGCACTGATTTGATAGAAGTGTTTCTTGATAATTAAGTGAAATGAAATATATTAGCATTTACATACTGCTCAGAGTAGCCAGGCGGCTCTGGAGTCACATCCTCCAGGGAGCATCCTGCTCACCTCAGCCAGCCTCTTACAAGAGGGGGAAACCAAGATTTTTCTTGGAGACTTTTTTGTTTTGTTTTTTTACATCAGGTGGGGTTAAGGGGAAAAAGGAATCCTCCTTTCTGCCCCGAGGTGACAGCCAGTGTTTCTTCTCCATCCCCCAGCTTTGCTCCTTGCTGTTGAGGTAAAGACTGGAATGACCTGCAGTGCCTGGAGAAGGTGTAAAATCGAAGGAAAAGCATTTGGCAGCTTTTGTAGGTGCTGTCTGGAGGGCCTTTGCTGCAGTGAAACAGAGAGTGGGGAAGGCAGAACTACAGTAAGGTGGCTGAGCTTGGTGGACCAGGAGGGTTCCTGCAGGGCAGCATCAGTTTCTTAATTACCTCTTCCCTCGCATCTTTTCACCCACTGTAGAAAATCCCCTTTTTCTTTCAACAGGCAGAGGTGCTGCCTGTGCAACCCCAGGAGGTTGCAGGGTGGTGTATTCAGTGGGACATGAATGCATCAAATAGCTTTGTGGTGGTTTTTTTTATGTGACTTGTTACTGTAATTCCTTCAGTGTTAAAATGCAAAGTTAAGGTCAAAGTATTCATCCTGTACTTGTAAGAAATTCTTCCCTGTCAGGGCGGGGAGGCCCTGGCAGAGGTTTCCCAGAGAAGCTGTGGCTGCTCCATCCCTGTGAGTGTCCAAGGGCAGGTTGGATGGGGCTTGGAGCAACCTGGGATAGTGGAAGGTGTCCCTGCCCATGCAGGGGAGTTGGAATTGCATGATCTTTAAGGTCCCTTGCAAACCAAACCTTTCTGTGATGCCGTGAAAGCCACTGAGGGCTTCAGCCATAAATACAATTTCTTTAATACAATTTTTGTACTTTCTTGTTCATTCATTCTTTAGGTTGATTTTGAATGGGGCTCCTCTTATAGCAATCCATAAAGCCAGGTATTACAAGAAGAAAGATGGGCTGTCTCTGGGACCTGGACCTTTTGTAACGGGGCTGGAATATGCGACGGACACCAAAGCAGTGGTGGTGGGGAAGCCAGAGAAAACCTTCTTCCTGGAAGCTCTGCGGGGCACTGACTGTGCCCCAGAGGAGGCTGTCATGATCGGTGATGTACGTGGGGACCAAAATTTATCACCTGCCTGCTGACACAGTGCTCATCTCCACACTCTGTGTGCTTCCAAAGGGATGCTTCCAAAGGATGGAACCGGTTTGCATGTCCAGGAAAGGGAATGGAGCTGGAGAAGGGGCTGAGGTTCCTGGTGGGGCTCCTCCTGGAGGAGGCTCATGGGGGACCTTCTGGCTCTCTGCACCTCCCTGACAGGACAGGGGAGCTGGGGGGGCAGGTTGGGCTCTGCTCCCAGGGAACAAGGGATGGGATGAGAGGGAATGGCCTCAAGCTGTGCCAGGGGAGGTTTAGATTGGATATTGGGAAAATTTGTCCATGGAATGTGCTGTCTAGCCCTGGCACAGCTGCCCGGGGCCGTGGTGGAGTCCCCATCCCTGGAGGGATTTAGAAGCCATGTGGATGTGGCGCTTGGGGATATGGGTCAGTGGCGGCCTTGGCAGTGCTGGGGAATAGTTGGACTAGATGATCTTGGAGGGCTTTTTCAGCCTCAGTGATTCCAAGAGAACTCACAGGATTGAATGTGCAATGCATGGGGTTACCTCTCACTACAGTTGCTGTTTGATCAGGCAGGGAGCACTTAGTAAACCATTCCTATGACACTCTGTCTGACAAGTAGCTGAAATATGAAATGTTTCACTCCACATTGGTGCTTGTGAGTGCCGTGCAAAGCAGAGGTTGTTACAGAAGTGTCTGTGCCCACCAACCAGCTGCTCTGTGTTCTGTCCCAGGACTGCAGGGATGATGTTGGCGGTGCCCAGGAGGCAGGCATGCGTGGGATTTTGGTAAGGACTGGTAAGTACTCCGTGGATCGGTTGTTTGGGGAGACAGTGGCACTTTCAGTGATCTCACCCTGGGTATTGGCAGCCCCTGTGCTCACAATGAGGGTACACTGAGCCCTGGGGGCAGCCCTGGTGCTTTGTAACAGCTCACCTTCCCCATGGCTGGACCATTTTGGGGGGAATGCAGCAGGCAGATGCAGCCTGTTGAGCAGTAGATGGTGACAACAAGTCTAGGACACGGCACAAACCCCAAACTGAGAGCAGGGTGACAAAAATTTGTAGATGGAGGTGTCTGCTCTTGTAGGTGTGGGATTTCCTGCGCTAATGACTCAAAAGTCCTGTGCACCATAGTCACAGATATTTCCAAAATCAGTTGTAGCAACATAACCTCTGGTCATTCAGGAACTCTGGTAGCATTTCCTGAGTAATTACACTGGTCAGTATAAATACAGTTCTGGTTTGGGTAGAAATGGAACCTGAAGAGACTGACAGGTATTTTCAGTGTTACTGGTGGTACCATGGACTGGATAGGGCCTTTCTGAGGTGGCAGTGGCTCGTGTCACACACATTGAAAATCGAAGGAAGTAATCCTGCTCTTCCTCAGAGTTGTGAGGCAGGCAGTACTCATCAGGAACAAGGAGTAACAGGTTCAAACAGAGGAAATTTAGCTTAGAGATACAGAAGAAATTTTTCCCTGTGAGGGTGGTGAGCCCCTGGCACAGGTTTCCCAGCGAAGCTGTGGCTGCCCCATCCCTGGAAGTGTCCAAGGCCACTTTGGACAGGGCTTGGAGCAGCCTGGGATAGTGGAAGGTGTCCTTGGTGGAATGAGATGATCTTTAAGGTCCCTTCCAACCTAAACCATTCCAGGATTCTATGAGTCTGTAAAAGTGAAAATTACATTATTCTGAGAACCTACAGCATGGGCTCCTGAACAATAAGTGAGAGAACAGTGCCAAGAGTGCACTGTGAACCAGTAATTAGGGTCGGAGCTGCCCCTGGAGCAGTCTTCAGTAAGGCTCAGTGTTTGTTTAGGGGAGCCCCGTGGGATGTTTGCTGCAGGAGAACCTCAGATGGGCATTCCTCCTCCTGTTTCCTCATTGGTACTGATCTGAGGAGGCTGTACTTTTCAGGTAAAAAACAGGCAAATGGATCCTTTTGCTAATCTGTTACAGGTAAATACCGAGCGGCTGATGAAGACAAAATCAATCCAGCTCCGTACTTAACCTGTGAGAATTTCCCAGAGGCAGTGGAACATATCCTAAAGCGTATGCTGTGAGAAAGGGAATAGTTGGTTTGAACAAACATCTGCTTCACATCATTTCCTTGGTTCTTGCTTCAAAAATTAAAGGTCCCAAGATCAGTGCACGTGTGGCGCCAGAAACCCACCCAGGCTGTGAGGGGCAGAGGGTCCCTGTGGGCCCAGCACAGTCACACAAACACAGGGAGTGTGGCAGAGGTCGGCTTGTTTTGAGTTTTCAGGAAATACCTGATGAAAAGCCCTGTCTGGGAAGTGTCACCTTCTGCAGGATAAGCTAAACTGAAATCATGCACTGAAAATAGTCAAGTAAATACACCTCAAACACTAACAGAGCCTTAGTCGGCCTGTAGTGATTTCACTGGGTACATCTCTGCTCTTACTTAGAGATTATGCACATGTAGAAGTGACTTTTAAATTAAAATAATCACCATTGCTTAGTAATAACTGCTGTGGCTGTCTTTCCTCTCATTACGGCAGATCCTGTTCTTTGTTTTTCAAATTTTACATAAAATTAAAAACTGTCAGCATTTTACAGATGTTTTAATTAGATGCTGTTATTAAAAAGAATGATACAGAGAGAAAACTCTGGTATTAAATGCCTCAGAGACTGTGACTTTTTAAAATTAGGCTTCAGCAGGGTCCTATTAGTGCTACAGTTGCAAAATTTCACTGTTGTTGGGGATTTTTTTGTTTCTTTTTAATGTTATGGGGAAAATCCTTCACAAGCCATGGGGACAGATTCCAGTTTTTACAGTTGGTTAGCAGAGCTGTAAAATGAAATTTAATTCTGTAGCATGCAATGCTTTTTTCTATGCACTGCATCCCCCGATATGAACCAACTTTGTAATGATGGTAAATGGCTTTTCTGGTCCATTTGCAAACTGCAATAATCAAAGTCCTTTACAGTTGTTTTACAGTGCTCCTGAGTGTTAAATTATTAGATTGTAATTATGCATTACTGGAGTATTAACCTTATTGAAAACACAGCTTTGTGTTAATGAGCCATGCTCGTTCTTGTTAAACAAAGTCATTGTGGTGAATGAAGTTCCTGGCATGTGACAGTGTCTCTGCAGCCTCACTTGGTGGGTGGTTACTGCTTGTCACAGACGGAACTGTGGAAGGAGTAGAAGCACAAGAATCAATCACAGAATCACAGAATTGTTTAGGTTGGAAAAGTCATCCAAGACCATCGAGTCCAACCATTCCCCACCACTGCCAAGGCCACTGCTGACCCATGTCCCCAAGTGCCACATCCACACGGCTTTGAAATCTCTCCAGGGGTGGGGACTCCACCCCTGCCCTGGGCAGATGGGCCAGGGTGGACAACACTTCCCATGGAGAAATTACTCCAAATATCCAACCTGAACCTCCCCTGGCACAACTTGGGGCCGTTTCCTCTCATCCTGTCCCTTGTTACTCAGGAGAAGAGACCCCTCGGGAGCAGAAGCCATCTTTAGATACTGTGTACCCGTGTCCCCTGTCACCTACAGTTTTGGGTAAACTCGCACATCTGGTTTTGACACCATTTCCAAAGTTGTTTCTGCTTGGGGGATGTAAGGGAGGTCTGTGGCCTGGGGTCAGAGTCAGGTTCAGGGGGTGGGAGATGTCTAACCAAAGTCATGTGAAGACATTTCCCTTGGAGACTTCTGATATGTGACTGATGCTGGAACTAAAAGGGAGTGCCAGTGCCTCGGAGGTCCTGGAGTGTGCTGGGAAGGATGGACAACCCTGCTGTGTACTTGGAATGCAGATCCACCCAATCCCAAGGAAAACAGTGTGAGAACTGCGAGGAGAGGAAGTGTCTTGCCAAGCAAGAGGCGCAGTAAGAGGGGCAGTGAAGAGACCTGAAAGAACAACTTGTTAAAATTTCTGGAGCAAAGACTGCAGGGCACATGGCAGTGGTGACAGCTCTGCCACACGGGGCTGGGATTTACCACTGCTCTGCAAAGACTCGCTGCAAAATCCACTGGGGCCAGCACAGGGTGACATGGGATGGAGGGACTGGAGCATCTCCCTGAAGAGGAAAGGCTGAGGGAGCTGAGAATAGATCAGGGAGGGGTCAGCAATGGGACAAGAGGCCACAGGCACAAAGTGATGCGCAGGAAGGTCCACCTGAACATGAGGAAGAACAACTTCCCTGTGCAGTGACCAAGCACTGAACCAGAGAGGGTGTGAAGTCTCCCTCACTGGGGATGTTCCAGGCCCCTGTGCCATGTACTCTGGGATGGCCCTGCAGGAGCAAGGAGGTCAGGCCATGTGACCCCCTGTGGGCCCTTCCAATCTGAGCCGTTTGGGATTCTGCGATTCAGTTTTGTAGAACCACAGAATATCTTGAGCTGGAAGGGACCCACAAGGATCATCGAGTCCCAACTCCTGGCCCTGCACAGAACACCCCAACAATCCCACCCTGTCCAAACACTCCTGGAGCTCTGTCAGCCTTGCTGCTGTGCTCACTGCCCTAGGGAGCCTGGGCAGTACCAAACCAACCCCTGGGGGAAGAACTTTTTCCTGGCATCCAACCTAAACCTCCCCTGGCACAGCCCCAGCTGTTCCCTCAGATTGTGGCTGGCTGTGAACCACTGGGTAACCACTAATACAGTTTCCAGTTAATGAGCCTAAATCTTCTGATTTTCTACTGTTTTTCTCTAATTCCTTGTCTTTTCCACCTTGGAAATAACCCAGACCACACAGAGAAGTAACACACTTGGCACATCAAGGCTTTGAACTCATCTGAAAACAATGACATCAACCAAACTTATATGGCCCTGCTAAGGCCCTGAATTTCACTGAAAACCCCTGTTTCATGTTTCATTAAGAAGGGTGCTGGTCTCTGCTGGTAAAACTACACTGTGGTGAGTCTCAGAAATGAGAATTATGTATATATAATGGTTCTTAACCTTTCTGGTCCAGTTCTACCCCAAACTTGTATGCAGCTGTCATGAATAAAGGCTGAGAAGCAATCAACCTTTTAAGTCTTTATTTATAAAATTAAGGCTGGAGCCTTTGTTGCATAGGAGCTGCCATTACATTAATTCCATGAAGAATACTTTTCGAGGGGTCATTAAAAAGGTTAATAAAAAATGACTACCCCCCCCTCCATCTACCCTTAAATTTTGAAAGTAGATTTCCCTCTGAAATTTGTCACTCCATTCTCTTCCCTAAAACAACAGCACTTTCTTCCCCATTTGATCCTTTGGAGGAAAGGAGATCCCACTTTGGGTAGCAAAAGTCTTGGGAAGTTTTCAATTTTTGGGGAGGTTTCTGTCAAACTGACTCAAATTCTCTCTGCCAAGCTGTGTACTTTTTGCTTAGACTCTTTGCTGATGGTTTGGTGTGGGTGATCACATCCAGGAAATCAGCTGTTGTGATTGTGTCCAGCTGGGTCACAGGCAGGTTACTGGTACCTAAAAAGAAGATAATTAAATAAATACTGTTGCTATTACATTCTTTTATGTCCCTGCCTAATGCAACAACAGAATAAATGAAGTGAGATAAGGAAAAATGTCTGTTTATGCAGAGAGCACAGGTCCTGACAGCTTTAAAAGTAGTCCTGATTTTCAGAAATCTAGGTGGTTGAGATCCATAGTTTAAAACTCTTCCAGGCAGATATCAGAGCTCCACCTGCTGGGGTTATCCTTTCCTGGAGTTACAGCAGGAGATCAGCACTTCCCAGCTCGGATCTGCTGCTCAGAGCTGAGGTACCTGGTTGATGATTTTCAAGAGCATCAAATATTTTCCTCACTGGTCTCATGGCAGCTTCCTTGCAAACGAGTTTTATGTCTGAGCCGGAGTATCCATCCGTTTCCTGTGATGGGATCAGAACCATTTGTTACAGCTTACAAAGCATTTACAGGCATATGTATTGTTTATGTATTCAGATAAAATATTTCTGAAGTCTGTTGCTGTTTGAAATATATGTTTGTATAAACATAAATAGACATATGCAGATAGACACATCTATTTTCATAATTACATTGCTCATTCTTTTGAATGCCCAGAATATGTTGTAGAAGCAAGGAAAATATTGTGCATTTTCTTCCTAAACCCCAATTTTCTGTGGGTGAAATAAAACCATTCTATCTCCAGCTTTCCTGTTAATAAAAGAACTGTATTTCCTTTTAACACTTGTGAAACAGAAGCTGAGCTGTATTGTCTCTGTGAACAGATGTGGAAAGAGTGAACTGTAAAATATTTAGGGGCTGGGGCCCTGAGCAACTTGGTCCAGTGGAAGGTGTCCCTGCCCAGGGCATGGGTTTGGAATGAGTTGATCTTTAAGGTTCCTTCCAACCCAAACCATTCCAGGATTCTGTGATTCTATTTCCAAAGAAACCAGGAGGTGACAAAGGGCTACATGAGGGAAGCCTGGGTATCTACTGAGTCTCTTCACTGTCACTCTTTCCTCCCGCAGCAGTGGAGCTGTGACAAACCCTTCCTACACAATTAACGGTTCATTACCCCGATGAATTGGAAGTGCTCCCAGCTTGGTAAGAACAATGACAAAATGTACTGTTGCTGAAAGTCTCCCTGTATTTAAGGCTGAAAAATTGGCCCAACAGAGAGGACCAGAATACACCGTTCTTTAGGCAGAGCTGTGTGAAACCACTGATTTCCATGTGCCCGTGACATACTCAGCCCTCTGTACGAGTCTCCCTTCGGATGGAGCCTCAGGCTGAGCTGAGGTCGTTCCCCAGCCCTGTGTGTTACAGCAAGGTGCTGCCCCAACCCGGGCTTGCAGCTCTGTCCCAGAAACACCTTCAGCACCCAGCGGGCTCTGTCCCTGCCGCAGGGCTTCCCACCTGGCTCAGCAAGCTGTAATCCAGATCCGTGCGCAGCTTCACGGCTCCGCTGCCGCTCAGAGGGGGCAGCCAGTGCTGGATCATCACCTGCCGTGCCTCTTTGCTGGGGAGGTCAACCAGAATCCTCTTCTCTAGCCGCCGCAGCATGGCAGAGTCTAACTCCCTGCAAGCAAAGGGGAGAGGAGGCGTCTCAGCGCGTCCCACACGGCTTTGACAGCAAGATCCTCGCTGCAGGGACGGGCATTTGTCAACCCCGCCTTTAACTGTGCCAAAAAANNNAGGGTTAATTATCCAGTGTACTCCTGTTCAGCAGGTCAGGGATGTGCAGGGTTGTGACACCGAGGCTTAACAGTAACAATCAGAAGTTGCAGTTTCTCTCCCTGGGTCTGGTACTCATCTGCTCGTCTCATAACAACCTCTCCCTTTCTCCCTCTGCTATTAAGGAGACACTACAAACCGTCTGTCTGGGGCACTGTCAGGACTAATTAATTGCTGCTTAGTAAGGGAGGCTCAGCAGGTATAAAATCCAGACTGAAGGTCTTGGAAGTGAGTCCATGTATTACAGCAGAACAAGGTGCTGATCTGAGACTGCTCCTGCAATACAAATTATAAATAAGAGCCATGAAAGACATTATCCTTGTGAAGAGGATCATGAGAAGGGTGAACAGGCTGGATAAATGAGTCAGTGAGCCAAAAGCCATGAAGCTGTCAACATCAAAACTGGTAAGGGGGTTTTGCTTAAAAAAGAAGATAAGAACAAGGTTCTGTACCAATATTTATCCACCGGCCTCATTCAGTCACAGACTCATTATTCCAGTTCAAAACATAATTCAGTCTATTTCCACTCGTGTCAGCTGAGTGGGAGGAACCAGCTGTTGGAGAGTTCCACCTGCAACCTGGAACTATAAATACACTTAAATAAACCTGCCTCTACCTCTGACGATTCCTTGAGTGAAGTATTTTTGCCAGCAAAGTCAACATTCAAGCAATGAATGGATTTTCTTGTATGAAACTCCCCTTAATTTACAGGGAGCTCCAAGCCAGCTCATGATGGATCTGTAGCACACCGACCTTATTTCTGTTACATTTGGTGACTGGTCCTCATTTTTTTTCTTAATAGCAAATGATTTCTAGTGGCATAGCACATGATAAACCCAAAAATGGGCTCTCAAATCCCCCTGTAGGGGGTGGCTCTCACCTCAGCAGGAGCAGAAATGTCCCTGAAAGGATGTCTTGGTGTGGGAGAACTTGTTCCACATGCCCTGACCCAAGAAGAATGAACACAGAGATCAGAAAACCAATTACTAGGAACCCAGGGCAACAGGAATTCACTGAGATCCACCAATCCACACCAGTACCTCTAACCAAGGCCTAGGAAGTAAATACCAGAATTGGTTAATCAATGGCTGTCAGTGTATTGATATTATTGCTATTTTTAGGCTGTTCCAGATGCTGCCCAACATTCAGTTCAATGCCTCTCACACAAAGTCCCACCCAAAATAGACAAAGAACCATGTGAGTCTCTGCTCACCTTTCAAATGTATTTTTCAGCTCAATTCTCAAAACTGCTTTGCTTAGTTGGAAATAATTGTTCTGGCTGACTGATCCTAATTGTTCTGGCTGACTGATCCCTTTACTGTTATTTACCCATATTAACATCCTCTGTGTAAAGAGGGGAAGAGTTCTCAGGGTTTTAGAGATGCCCACACAGGTACTCGAAAAAGCCCTTTCAGAAAAAAGGAAAACCACAGCTAGTCTCTTCAAATACCCTGAAAATCCTCCAGTGGAGGAATAATGACATTTTCCATCACTCCTCCTGCTTCAAGTCTCTCTAAAATCAGTTTCATCAGCTCCCTAGCCATGTTCTGTAAGTGAGTGTCCAGCAGAAGTTGCTCTGTTTTGTCCAGAGAAGCTGTGGCTGCCGCTTCCCTGGAAGTGTCCAGGGTCAGGCTGGATGGGTCTTGGAGCAACCTGGGATAGTGGAAAGCTGGAAGTTGGAATGAGATGGGCTTTCAGGTCCCTCCCAAACCACTCCATTCTGTGGTTCTGTGATTCTGTTTATCCAGAAAGGTTACAATGACCTGGCTTGTTGGCTAAAGAGCAAAATAAAGGAATAAGATTAAAAAAATTAATTACGTGTTCAGGTTGTTTGCTAAATTGTTTTATTAGGCAGGGTTAAGTGACATTAACCAGAGTAGAATAATAAGCACTGAGCCAACCAAAATATCCCCTGAAACAACAGCCAGTGAAAGTCCTGAGAGATGCTCATGAAAAGATACACAAGGCTCTACAGGACCTGCAGGAGTGGGCAACTTTTCAGAGCTCCCCCAGGTTAACACTGAGAGGCATCACAGAACGGTTTGGGTTGGAAGGGAAGAGTCCATCAGTGAACACCAAAACCTCACCCACTCTGAGGCTGGGGAGGGAAGAGAAAGCAGCACTGCAGTGGAAGTTGAATTAATTGTGCTAATTCATTAGGAAACATTCACTACGTGATTGAGGATCATTTTACTCCTTCACTAACGAGGCCCTTATTTTATTTAATTACACTGAATCGTTCCAGCAAGTAATTTGTCAATAGAAATGCTTTGCTGGTGAGTAGCAGAGAGCAGGGCTGGGCAGGGAGCACGCACTGAAGAGGAAGATCAATAGCTGCAGTGCACCTTAGGACAGCATAAACAGCTTTGTTTAGGCTTCTTTTCATTCATCTAAAAGGAGCTTGGTAACAACTTTTGTCCACGATCAATAAATACCCACGTTAAGCAAATCTCCTGAAATCCAGCTTAATGCCAAATGCTTGCAAGAGCACAGGGTGCTGTGAAGTTCCAAGTTAGGTAGCACTAGGTATTTTTAAACTTTGTTATTAAACATTCCCACAGAGCTGAAATCTGGGTCTGACAGTGGGACTAAATCTCACCTAATACTCATAAAAATAATCTGTAAATATATAGTTGAGATCTTAAAAGAGGTCCAAACCTTGCTGACCTCTCTGGAAGAAGATACTCCCAAATTCCTCAAGGCTGGTGAGCCCCAGTGACAACATAAGATGCTCATGACTTTCACTAGCTTTCCATCTCCTTAAAACAACTTTACAAGGATGAACTCATCCCTTCCATTTTGTTGGTGGTAGGGACAATTCTGCCAGACAGACTAGTCAGACTCACAGGTCAGATTTGCCTACGGGAGAGAAAGCCCAAAAGGAAAACTTTAAAAAGTGAGAGCTGGTGTCTCACAACAATCAGCTGCCACCCTCAGCCCAACACAGACTGCCAGCTTTCTTTTGGGGCAGGTCCACCAAAGAGAAGTCTTGTTATTTTGGATCGACCTTTAAAAAAGGATGCGTCATTTTAGATGCAATTTTACAGAGATTAGGACTACAGTATTACAAAATGATCCAAAATCAAATGTGTAGAACACTCAGAACTGAATTCTGTATATTTTGCAGGACTTCTCAGAGGCTATCACTTGTGTAAGGCAGACATAGGGTTACAAGACACAAGCAGGAATCTCTCTGTATAGGTAATTATCTCACAGGATAATTTTAGAATCCATGGAAGAGTGCAATGCTCTCCTCAGAGCTTCTCTTTCTAAGAGGGCAACGATGTTGGAATAACGTAAATGTTTACAGCTTATTACTAACAAACCATAAAGAGACAAACGGTTTATTAGTATATTAATTCTCTTTCAAACTTAAGGTCCACACAAGGCAGTTGGTCTTTTCTCAGCATTTTCTTACACAACTGGAACAACTGAATCAAATTCTGCTCCTTTCCTTTCATGTAGATACTGTTACACAAAATGGGGTGGCTTCTGTACTGATTTAAATTCATTAATTTGTCCGAGGCATAAATCCCCCAAACCAACACACAGACTCAGCTGTAAAAGCCCATGATGGCTCTGCACTTACACAGCTGGGCCAGGGGAATTGTACATCTGATTTCTACATAAATTTTAGGTATCCACACATTGCCCAATGTCCTGGGCAAAGCCACAGGGACAGGGGCAGACAAAAGCCTCTGAACATGCTGCCACTTTGGCACTTGAATTCCAGCAGGTGAGGTGCCTGCCTGGTGGCTCTGGAAACATCCCTCTGTGACTCTATGGGAAACATCAGGTTTTGTATTAGGAAGGAAAACATGGAGGCAAAGATGGGCTTGTAGCAGGAGGTGAACTGGATCTCATCCCATGATGGACAGAAACTCCAGCCTTTACATCAGAGAAGGACTGTGTAATTCTCAAGGGAGTTCTTAGGTATTTATTTATCCAATTTTAATGGGCTACACTGAAGGGTAACACTGCCTGGTTTTATGCAGCAACTGTGCCTTTACACCTAACTCAGAAGGCCACTCTCTCTAGTTTTTCTTACATTTAGAAGGGAGAAATACTTTGAATCACTCTCATGGTACCAGGATTAGGCCCCTGCTTTGATTTCAGGAAGTTCTGTTGTTTATTTCTCTGTGCCTTTCAGCCAGGCCTGCCAAAAATGTTATCAGCTGAGAAGAGGAATAAAACATTACCCAGACATTGTAAGAGAACATCAGGAGGTGTGTCACAACTGAGAGGTGCAATTGTATGTTAAACAAAATAAAACAGGAATTGAGGCTTTTTTGCAAGTATTCAAAATCACAGAATCACAGAATCACAGAAAATTATGAGTTGGAAGGGACCCACAAGGATCATCTAGTCCAACTCACCATCTAATACCCGTACAGTGACCAAGAGCACATCCTAGAGCGTAA